>JACXGM010001394.1:0-30025 GCA_016801145.1 Umbra pygmaea
ATGAGTTATCATGAATCCATGCATGAATTAATTGATGTATGTATTATTATTACTATCTGGCATGTCGTTTTCACCTTAAAACACCAAATTTCATATGGTAAAACTGGCGACATCCCCTAGCTTAATAGGTTTCGATGCTAGGAGAATGATGTTCTTGCCCGCCAGCCAGTCTTTGTGACGTCACGTGCAAAGTATGAATATAGACAGATAGCAGGCTATAGTATAGTAATAGTATAACATGAAGATGAATGAGAGACCAACACAATGAGAGACCTCTTCAGAGAGGGGATGAAGTAATAGTCATGAGAAAAATGAAGTTCTATTGGTGGGGAGAATTTTAAGCGGTCAGTGAAGAAGTCATGGCTTCTTTACCTGAGGGGAGGGACCGTCGGTTTGAGAGGCCCTGCAAGGTGAAGCGTTTTCTAGCCAAAGCAGTAGAGCGGTCAGGGTTAGTGGAGGAAGCATCAGCTGGGGTTGGGAAGGAAAAGACAATGATAAAGGAACTATAAGCACCAAGCAAAAGAAAAAGCACAACTTTGTAAAAGTAGCAAGGACAGATAAGCTACAATTTGAAAATGTAAGCCCAAAACCCAAGAAAAAGGTCAAAAATGGAAAATGTCACTGCTACAATATTCCCTTTAATAAACCGGATGGTTTGAATCCTGAATGCGTATAGCACAGGTGTGAAATCACAAATTGTTAATGCTCTAATCCGTTGGAAACAAATTTATACATGCAATAAGGCAACTCAGGGGTTTGTGATATATTGCCAGTATACTGTACCCCGACAAAGTGCAGTCTGGGCACTCCTCGATGTATAATGCCTAAGAACTGCTCTTAGCCGTGGTACATTGGGCATGCACGGTACCACACGCCCTCGTTCCTTATAGCTTAAATATTGTATTTCCTATTGTATTATTATTATCGTATGTGCAAAACTTAGCATTTTGTCATGCAACGCAAATTAGCATTTATGCATTTCACTAGTAGAAATGGGCAGTCTACATTTTAAGGAAACCACAATACCCAGAATTCACAGCAATGTTCAGCTTTTCTGGTGATGAGAAATTAGCTGAAGCAGCCATCATTTCACACTGTCAAAAAGACTAGCTAGCTAGAGACTTTCAGAAAATCTGTACAAAGATTTGTGAAGACTGACTTTGATGGTAGGAACAAAGTTGAAGAAGAAAGTAGGTCTCCCACCAGAAAATGAGTTAACCTGCCTATCTTGTAATGTTGTGGTAGATAGGAACTTAGGTGAGACACATCCAATGACTCTTTTGAACAAGAACAACCCTATCTACCAGCCACTAATGTAATCGAGCAATCACAGAAACACAAAGACCACAATCACCGAAACACAAAGACCACAATCACCGAAACACAAAGACCACAATAATGGCTACAAAGCAGGAGTCCATTTTTAGATTAGCAGACTTGTTCAACCAATGACACAATTTCACAAACTCTCTTGTTGCGTATTTTCAGAAATGCTGCAGTGATGCATAATTATGTCTGAAAAATCTCCTATCATGCACAGTTACTTAGGGAAACTGAAAAATCACCCCAAATATTGTCTAGCATTGAAAGTCAGAGTCAACACAAGAACCAAAGGGGGCACGTTCCAAATCAAGATCAAAACAACGTGATCTACATTTTTTCAGATTCCCTACTATAATATGTGACGGCAAACTACTTTGCGCACTCCCCTGGTAGTGTAGCAAGAAAATTCAAACAAGTGCAACAAGGTTTGAGGATAGAATGTTTGAGGATCAAAACAGTAATGTGTCATGACTGATCTACAAACAATGTGTACTTCTTTATGATGCAAGGTGTATTGTATATCAATCAGTGACCTGTCGGATGAAATTTCAAACAAGCCCAAGGACATTCATTTTATTTTACTACACTTGTCTCTTTTGTAGTGTCATTCATGCATATTGCTCTATTGTTTTATTAATAGTCTTATTTTATAATTCTATTAGAACCGTTTTTGCATTGCTAGGGAAGTATTTCATAACCAAGCATTTCACTGTTGTAACTGGCATTAAGGACGATTAAACATTATTCTGATTCTGAATTGAATCACATTCAAAGCTTGATTTGCAAGTGGGAAACTTAGGAAGAAAATAATGGTTTGCAAATTACAGTGTTGTGACATTTCATAACTGATCTTTTAACTTTTCAACTAATTGAAGACTTTAATCAGTTTAAAAAAATACAACCTTATCATGACCAGTAACGTCGCTAGTCAGACTACTATGAATGCTAAGTAAAGCTAGCAATCTCAGCAAAGTATCAAGATACACTTAAATGTTATTTTTTTAAAGATTATTCTTACTTCTAAACTTTTAACCTAATTTTTGTAAACTTTTATTCAAACAAGCACTTATCTCAAGACCAAACCTGCTTGCTACAACACTATTAAGAAAGCTGCTAATGTGTTTCAGTGTTGGTGTAATGGTCTAAGAACCTGACTCCCGTCTACACATGTCCCATGGCGATGAGGGATCAAACCCAGGCTTGGCTGACTATCTGTGCCCTTCTTATCCGTCTCCTCCTACATACCTGTCTCTCCAGATTTTGCTTCCTACTGTAATGTCAATAAAAAAAGAATGAAAAAAGAAAGCTGCTAATGCCAACATTATATACTTTTATGCATATAACTGATATTTTCAAAATGGATGACGTGTTTCTAGAGTGGTGTGATTTCAATCCGACCTCGAGGACTGTTCAAAATGTCCATATTACCTTGTACATAATTACCACCTTGTGAGAACATGGAATAATCACAACGTTCAGATTCACTGGTTCCACTAACACCTCATCTTACCAACCTCACACCTCTGACGTCTGACAAACAGAGATGTCAGCTTGCATGCTGCTTTTCCCCTCTGAGGTTACTCTGGCCTTCTGGAGAAATCGAGAAAAAAAATTGCCGCATTGGACAACTACTAAAGAGAATCTAGTACACGGAAAATAATAGAGCCTTCATACTGGCGACATTAGACTTGAGGGCGATTGAGTGTGATAGAGGGATGTGTGCTTGTGGGCCTACAGTGTTAGGGGTCATGACTATTGAATAAATACCGATAACAACTAACAAAGCAAATAGTCACAATCAGGGAAAGGTTGATGTCAGCTGCCTATGTGTCGGCAAAAAAAATATCCTACCAGAACCACAAAACTTATTGTAGTCCTGAGTGTGCAACTTGGTCTTTACAGCTTATTTTAGTCTCCGATAGTCAGCAATTCTAACTTTTTGGAGTGTGGGTCAGCTCATGTTTTTACTCCAATAAAGCTCAACCTTACAACAGCTTTTGTCATATTTCATGCCCACGGAGGAGATAAGAGGAGAGATTTTTTCCTGAGTCTGTGGTAGGAACAATAAAAGCCCCCATGCACCCAGTACTAAGCGCCTGTCGGATCCACTTACTCCCAAAGCCGGTGACATCCAGCCACTGACCACATCCGCTGCAACTCTCGTCCTCTAACCACCCCCGGCTCTCTGGCAGACTCCTGTTAGCAACCCCTTTCGACCCCCCACCTCCACGCACTGCGAGCCTCCGCCGCCAGGCTCTTACACAGTGTGAAATTGTACCTGTAAACCTGGTGAGGGTGGCGAGGGGTGAGCTGGGGCTTCTGCCATGACGGAAAGAGAGGAGGAACATCCACGTGACTAGCTAGCTATCTGTCAGCGTCAGAGCTCAGATGAAACCTCCTAGCTAATTGTTCCATCAGTGCACCGTCTTTCACAATGCCATTTTGGGATCATCTTTAGATGGCAGATGCTGCATCTTGTTTCCAGTGAGCGGAGCTGAGGATATGCTAGTGTTATTGGTGAGGGGGATCTCACCTGGTTTATGTCGCATGCTGGGGCTAGGGACACTCCTCCTGAAGCCTGACTCTGGGCTTGACGAGTCGGACTGCCTCAGTGCCATTTTGCGCATGTTTCTGAGTGGAAAAGAGAGTGTTATTCTAGTTACCCTTTAGAGCATCTGTGCTCAATCACACAACATGATCAAAACGTTTGGAGTATTTTACCTCATGGGAGCATGGTAGACATTTTCGGTGATCTTCTGATGGAGCTGGCTGGCTTCTGCCATTGGAGAGAAGAAAATGACATTGGAATTGGTCGCAGTTGTATTATCGATTGAATGACAGGCATATTAGTTTAGGTTCAGTTGACATAAAAAGGACAGCGAGCTGAATAAGTTAGGTGAGATCTGTCTGAGGTTTACGTCTGTGTTTGTGCACACGTGATTTTCCGATTGGGTGTTCTCGTTCTTGTGTATGCCACACAGTGTGCTGGACTTGGTGAGAAATCTTGCAGTCAAAAACAGTTTGATAAACTGATGTGTTTTGATGCCAGGTAATAAAATCAGAGAAGTCCCAGGAGACACATAAGCCATGAGAGTCTGTGGACCAAAACATTGCAGTCACACCTTAAGCCGTGGACTGAAACAGTGGTGCAAACCGAATGGAAGCCAATAATCCGTGTCTTTAACAGGAGGATAGGACAGTTGACTGCCAAGGCCCAGGGGAGGAATCAAACCAAACAGCTGCAGCCTGCAGTCGCAGTACAATCCACTGCCGGAGTCAGTCTGTTTATAAGTTGGCCTTGTCCTGCTATTACACAAACCTCACGTCACTGGGATTTTTAATAACTCACGACGGCTTATCTGGCACCTGGTTCTGTGCTGCTACTGCTCTGCACTGCCCTCCACTTCGCCTCCACAGTTTGCCAGCCGAGGCAGGCGTAAATCACGTCCAACCCTCCGGCAGGGCGGAGCGTTTGCCTCTCTGTCTCGCTCTCTCGCTGCTTCATATGGGGCTTGCTGTGTCATTACTCAGTCCTCTCACACATGTACCCGCTCTCTCTGACACAGCTTGTCAGTCCGGCCGAGAGTTGACGGCTCACAGAGGGTCGTTTTCTTAACTGTCAGGAGCTCCGGAGCGGAACAGTCAGCGATTGATGCATACTGCTGGAGGGAGGCAAAAGAGGAGTTTGCGTGAGCGTGGTTGAGAAAGAGAGGACAGTTCCTTCTGGGTCAGGTTGGGCATATGTGCTCAAAAACCTGTCTGGAGCTTTTCCACGCCTGTACGGGAGATTCCATCTCCACTGGTAAACACATGTATTCTGGGCTGGTTCAGGGACTGCATTTAGGTGTATGTTGCGCTATGAGAGATTATGGTGTTAGGAAACTAGAGAGAAGGCCTACAACATATACCTCTGCAAGCTTCTAGCTGGCCCGTCAGAACTTTCCGGATCTCTGACACCCACATGTTCTTCACATCCATGGACGGAGCCTAGGGTTGGAGAAACACAAATCACACCCTCAAATACATTTATATATACACATTATATATAATATATGTGTACCCTCTAAGGATTTAGAGCCTCCCTCACACCAGACAGTTTGCTATACTCAGTGGGGCAACACTACCTCCAAGTGGTCAAAAGGAGAAACTCATACAGAGAATAGGTCTGTCGCCATGCCCAATGACTCTGAAGAGTGAACCAAATGCAATCTTAGTAAACAAAGATGCAAAACTCTAACTTGTCATAGTACGTCTGGCACCTTTATATATGTATATTTGTGTGTACAGACACAACTGGATATACAATGTACCTGAATGATATAGACTTCATCTCTGCCATTGTACCAGACCTCAAACTTCTTAATGTCTCCTTTGACATTTTCTGTGATCCCCACAGAACTCATCTGAAACAGAGGCCAGCCTGCGGTTAGCTTCAAATTTACTCAACAGCTTCATTTAAGTACAAATTGTATTTGTTAAACTTTAATTCCAATCTAATGGCTTTAACTAAAAACTTTTTTCACTTCTACTAAGCAATGACATTCATTACTAATTCACAGTCAGAGTTTGTTACATACAAACTATTTACATCAGGAAGCTGAGGAAAACAAGTTGAAAAGTTTCCTTGTGAAAACAAATGGATGTCTCAGTAATCTGGTGAGGAAACGATCCTGTCATCTCACGGCCCAGTTTCCTTCCCTCACTTTTCATGCATGCAGATAAACTAGGATTTAAATTAAGACATGACAGTGAATTAATAACAAGGGGCTCAAAGAGCATTTGTAAAATTAAAATTTTGAGGTAGTCAATTAAATAGAAATGTGTATTTATTATGATTGTCTGGGAAGTCGGTCTCGGATGGTCAGGGAATGTAAAAATGGAAGAAGCAGAAAGCTTCCTGTGAGAATGAGGTTTGGGATTAAAAATGAAACATTATGAAAAACAGACATCACAGACACAGCAACAACACAGCAGCAAACAGACGTAAACAAATCAGTTCTTGTGTTTTTGGCAGTTGCACTAAACCCCTATGAAATCTACATTTTTAACAGAAAGTGTATTTGGTTCTGATAAGGAGCCATTGACGAGTTCTGGTGCATCTGCAACCACAGAGTCTTCTATTGGTTTCTGAACTATTACGGGTACATAACTCTACATAGCACATCCACTGGAACATTCAACCTCTCTGTCCCTACCAGTATTGCATTATTCTGATCTTGCCTACACACTTTCCTTTGTCACATATGCCACATGGCTACATCCTAAAAAAATAGTTTAGTATTAATTCTGGAATGCTCTAAAATATATATTTTCGAACATATTTTGTTTAAGGAGGAATTCTTTGTCAAAAAATCGGAAGCATTCAGCCTTTCTTTATTGACCACGTAGGTGCCAAGTATCAACCACACCTGGGCTTCTCTTTTAGACATTTAGCCTCTACTTAACAATGCTATAGCTGAGTTGACATGATTAGCATCATGATAACAGATGACGGTGAAAAAATGTCAGAGTAGCATCACTTTTGGATTACACAAACTCAGTCACATAATATGATTGCTCTGGATATTTTCGAGCACTTTGTTATTAAGAGGCAACATACATTGAGTAGCTACAGTATAATGTGAGTAAAATATTTCCTGTGTTTGAACTGTAATGTGTGAAAGTGTGATAAAAATCCATTAGATGTAAAGGAGGGAGTGACCTAGTAACCGAACGATTTAGAACATGCTAGTTTAGATTGCCCATTGTAGCACTTGTGAATTTGCCATTAACCTAGTGAACTATGCCTGAGTTCGGGGTAGTGGTCTGCACTCACAACTCTGGACAGCACATGCCGACTGTCTCTGCGCTTACTATCTATCGCCCCCTAATTTCTGCTTTCTACTGTCCTTTCAAAATGTAATACACCCCCACACTAGTACTACCAAAAAACTAGTTGTTTACCAGGTCAACGCATTAGTTAATACATCTGACATTGCAGCAAGGAGTCACAAGAAACTCGATGGCAACATTTCTACCGCCCAAAAGTTGATTTCTCCTAACCCAAAATCTGGCCTAAAGGAGACAGTAGTCTATTTTCCATTGACCAGATCAGAGCACACTGTGCTGCTCCGCGCCAACATGGAGTGGTCAAATACAGTGCAGGTTATGTTTCCACAACCGATCAGAGAATGGTTTGCATAACGTAAGCTTTTGTGATTGACAGCTGGAAAGAGAGAGAATTTGTGCAAATATACGTGTATAAAGAGAGGAAAACAATGTTTGCTTCAAAAATTTACAGAAAAAATAATATGATTGATAGAACAACAATACGAGGCAACTTGTAACTCTGTTTCAAACAACTCTTTCAGAAACATGCTTTTAAAGATATACATTTCTTGATATTTAAAAAATATTTAAGAGACGATTCATATAAGATGTTTCCCTACACTATGTAGTGTTTTGTTACACACAAAAAGCAATGCCTAAAATTTGTGATCATTATCAAAGATGGACCTGCGATTGCCGCAATACATGTTGAAAAGGGAAAGTAAGAAAATTGTACCCATGAATTATTTTATGTAATCATGGTATAAGTGTATAAAATTGAATTTTGTATTAAGAATCTTCAAGGAATTCAAGTTAAGTAAACAATGAACATTGGCTGTTGAATTTCTCCATTTGTAACCCCTCACACTGGCGATAGAATACTAGATATATTTTCCTCTGATATAGACTGGTACTGGACATGTAACAATGCAGAGGTGTCAAAAGTATTCACATTCATTACTCAGGTAGAAGTATAGATACTAGGGTTTAAAAATACTTTTGTAGAAGTTGAAGTATGAACTCAAGCTTTTTACTCAAGTAAAAGTGTGAAAGTACTGGTTTCAAAACTACTTAAAGTATAAAAGTAAAAGTAATGTAGGGGGAAAAAATAACTTTTGGCCACATAACTTGTGGCTCAAAAACAAATATATATAAAGCTATGATTCTCTTACCATGCTATTGAACGTGGAAACTAAATATACAGAGCGTACACCTACAAGAATGTATACATTACGTACGACACATAACGAGGTGAAAGCTCAATCAGTAACGCACACTCACAGTGTTTAGGCAGCTCCTCTCTAACACATAACGATACTACTCCTCATATTCCCTAACAACACAAAACAGTACTAGATGTCACAATAGCACGCGCCGACTGATCAGGAACACCGGAACTAAATAGGCATCTTGATTATAAAGATGGACTGATACCGATACTAGTACTTGGTATCGTGCTCGATACTGGGCATAAGTACTCATATTTGTACTTGTGAAAAAGGCCCGATACTCCAAGCCAATACTTCCTCCACATTTAAGAGCATTGTGCTGCGCAATGCTTTACAGATAAGACATAGATGGCCATAGTTGTTTTCTTAAAGTGCCAGAGAGGGAATAGTAGCCTACTGTACAACACAGTATATAGATAGGAAGCAGTTGTATTGCTCAAACATGTATTGATTGGAACAACAATACCAACAAACTGGTAAATCTGATTCATGGAAATGTTTCAATGGAAATGAAGCTGTATTCCAGCACTATGCATACATGTCATATTGATGATAATGACAGTCTACTTTCTCTTTCAGAGACCAACTTATAAATCTGTACAACTGTATTTATTGCAAATTAAAAAAGAAAGTAAAGCGATTTAAATGGGATAACGCTTCCCTGCTATAGGGACTGCTAATGTGTCGTCATCATGACATATTCCCGCAAAGCATTTTGGGAATCCGCGGCACAAACTTAAGGCGCCCATGCTTACTGTCTTGTTATTCAACAGTCTTAATATCTTTTATTTAACAGGCTCATGCACCAATAGCTCCAACAACGTTTCAGTAGAAAGCGCATTTAGTGAGACCAGTAAACTAGTCAAAGTTTTCACAATTTACCATTTAACTTATGCATGATGTGTTTGTCTTAGTAAGTTATGTTGTTTTGTTGAATTCTGAATGCATGCAATGATAGCGCAAAAAGTGTGGTGCTTAACACATTAGTATTCCTTTGAACGGACGACAGTTTTCTTCCCCACATTTACAATCTCCAGGTCCTGGACCCATCCATCTGTACAAAAGACCTGGGCCTGCCTGCTGCCGCGACTTGAAGTTACTGAAAACTTTGTGTGTGTATGCATTAACACCAGGGTTCGAATTATGATTTCATCTTTGTGGGGGTCTCTTAAAAAGTAGCTTAAGTACGTGTGGCATGTGTAGATAAATAAATAAATAGCCTAACATTGGACTTGGATTCATTTGAGTTCAACGTTTATTAATACAGGAGTAGAGAAACAACAATTATTACCAACCACCTTATATCCCGCTGTTGCTGTACTGATGGTATGATTTTGTTGTCCTCGTGGCAAAGAATGGGCTCTTCTAAGTGGTCCTTTGGTATTTAAATAACATTTGACTTTACAAACAGTAACCGATATATAACATGATCAAAAACACACCAATCGCGATATGCGCTCAGCAGTAGCATAAACCTAATGCTTTCTTTTTCAGTTCTACTGACTACTCTCCCTAAAACCGGTTTTGCTATTTGCATTCACACTGGTCAAGTGGCCATAGGAACTGGTAGGAGGGATAACCGGCTTTTATAGCGTCGTCACTAGACTTTAGTGTAGCGCTACATACAACATTTCACAGTTTAATGTTTGTAACACTGGGTGTATGATTGGAGATAAGTGTGTAAATCATCTTATGTATGCGGATGATCTGGTTGTTTTCAGCCCAAGTAGTGCCGGGTTCCTTCCGCGGCTTGCTGTTTGTTTGTTCAGATTAAGAGACTGAAAACGACATCCAATACAATTTATAAAAAGAATGTTGTGTTGATAATGTCCTAATAACGGAGTTCGAACCGCGGCGTTTAAAAACTAGGCTGGAGTCATAGAAATTGAGTAGCTACTTAACACAGAAACACAAAAGACGAAGGCTCCAGCATAATATGTAGCACTATACGCAACAGACAAACGAAGCGACCGGCGTAATTTATAAGTTGGACCAATCAACGTGGACCTAGGAAAAGGGAAAATGGAAAGACCCTGCTCTGGAGTAGGAGCTAAAAAGTTTATAGGAACGACGGTGCGAGGAATTAAATAATCCCGCAATTTCTTCTATCGGAACACAAGAAAAAAAGGGTTATAGGAACGTTATGTTCTAGGAACTGCAAAAATCCCTGCGGTCGGATAGCGGCTATTGACTCCCTATGCCAATGCATTGATGAAATTAACAGTTGGATGTGCCAAAACGTTCTTCAGTTAAACAAAAAGAAAACTGAAGTCATTGCATTTGGAAACAAAGATGAAGTTCTCAAGGTTAACGTATACCTTGATGCTAGGGGTGAAACAACTAAAGATCAAGTCAGGAATCTTGGTGTGATTCTGGAGTCGGACCTTAGTTTCAGTAGTCATGTTAAAGCAATAACTAAATCAGCATATTATCATCTTAAAAATATCTCAAGAATTAGACGCTTTGTTTCCAGACAAGACTTAGAGAAACTTGTTCATGCTTTTATCACCAGCAGGGTGGATTATTGTAATGGCCTCCTCACTGGTCTTCCCAAAAAGACCATTAGACAGCTACAGCTCATACAGAACGCTGCTGCCAGGATTCTAAGCAGAACCAGGAAATATGAGCATATCACGCCAGTCCTCAAGTCTCTACACTGGCTCCCAGTCACATTTTGGATAGACTTTAAAGTATTATTACCTTTTCTGTTCTTTGGTAAGGAGACATACGTAAGTATTCAAAACATTGAGTGTGATCGAAGATGAGGGGAAATTGATGTAAACTGTAAGGGAAAATGTAACACTCTCTTTGTGTCGAAAGTGAACGTAAGTCCCGTAAGGGCTTGGTTTCATCAGCGTGTTCAAAAACAAGGGAAAACTGTTGAGGAATATATTCTGAGTGTCCATGTCCCAGCAGAGACTGGGATGCTTTTGATACTACTAAGAGAGAATCATTGGTCATGGTGTGAATGGGATTTTGGACAGCGAGATGACACAGAGAATGAAGCAAATGTCAGATTCAATGATGAATAAAGTTTTTTGGTCAGCAAGAACTGGTCAAAAGGACAGATCACACAGCAGGATATTTGTGGAGCACTGTGAAGTTGCACGCAGACAGGCAAGGGATACCATTGGCAGAAAGGAAACATGTCAAAGAACAACCAAAATGTGACAATAAATGTGAACAGGCCCATTTTTAACACCACTACATGGGGGAAAGTCACTGTTGTGGAAGAACACACATATTTAGTGATAACTGTCCAGCAAAGAATGCAATTTGTTGTAAATGTGGCAAAGGAGGTCATTATTTATTTGGGTCTCACACCCTCAGAAGTCAATGATGTTAATACAGATAACAATGGAGAAACTGAGATGAAAGAGGCTTCCAAAAATGTATTTACTAAAACAACAAACAAAAGCCACAAGTACAAGTTCAAACTGTTTGTCATTGGAGGCTCATCAGTAAGTAACCTCGTAGGACGGGATGTATCAGCAAAAATAAGCCTCATACATAAAGTTGAACTTACCACTGCCTGGGAGTTGGGAAAATGACCCAGGCGAAAATCTGACTTAAGGTCCGAAAATGTAGGTCCATACCAGCCATGGTCGGTGGCTCTTAATTGGGGAGGACAGGCTCGTATTACGCTCGGGACCGGAGTGAATGGAATGGTGCGCAACGCACAAAACCCAGTGTGCAAAACAGGAAAAACACTGGGTTTTGTGCGTTGCGCACCATTCCATTCACTCCGGTCCCGAGAGTAATACGAGCCCGTCCTCCCCAATTAAGAGCCACCGTCCGCGGCTGGTGCATACTCTGTTGCACCACAGTTCTCTGTACTACTGCTTAAAAAAACTGGAGAAGATGTTAGAGGAAATGGTCCAGGACTACATTACCTGAGTGGTGTGTTTCAGTATTGGTGAAGAAACATAGAAACATGGATCAGTAAACATCTGTGTGAATATGAAACACTTAAAGCAGTGCAATGTGAGAAGTATTTACTCCCATCTATTGATGACTGTTATATAATGTTATTCTGACTGCTAGACAGGGCTAGTGGATTCTACCAGTTTTTCGGGATAAGGAAAATGCCAAGTTGACCACATTCACCTCCACCTTTAGGCAGATACTACTTCTATAGATTTGGCATCACAAGTGCACTGGAAATATTTAATGTCCAATCTCTTCAAATTGCATGATGGTGTTGCTAAAGTGACAATTATTATGACACTGCTAACAATTCAACCCTAGGAGATTAACACTTCAGATCTTAGTGAGTTTAAAAAGGAAAACTACCTCTAGGTGAAACTTCTCCCGTTACATTACTTCAAAATCTATCAGACATGTCAAGCTAAACAATTTGCCTACGGCTGAGCAACATGTTCGTAAAGTTTATCTATCCATGCCATTGGTCAATAATAGCAAAAACATGCTCGTAAAGTTTATCTATCCATGCCATTGGTCAATAATAGCAAAAACATGTTCATAAAGTGGGGTTTATCTATCCATGCCATTGGTCAATAATAGCAAAAACATGTTCGTAAAGTGGGGTTTATCTATCCATGCCATTGGTCAATAATAGCAAAAACGCCTTCGCAACAGTTGTCCAGATCAAGAACACCTTCCTGGAGGTAGGCGTATCTGTGTCAAAGTCAACCGTCAAGAGGAAACTTCAACAGAGTAAATAAAAAGGGCTTATCACAAGACGTAAACCATTGGTAAGCCTAAAAAACATGAAGACTAGATCAGACTTTGAAAAAAGAACATAAAAATTCTGCAATAAAATCCAATGTACAGATGAGACCGAGATCAGCTTGTACCAAAATGATGGAAAGAGAAGAGTATAGAGAAGAGAAGGAACTGCTCATGATCTGAAGCATAACCACCCACCTGTGAAGCATGGTGGAGGTAGTGTTATGTTATGGTCCTGTGTGGCTGCCAGTGTAACTGGTTCCCTTGTGTTTATTACTGCTGACAATATAGCATTGGATAGTGCTTCAGAGTGCAGATAGACAACGACCATTAGCATACTGTAAAAGTAACCCCATACGTTTTAAACAGTGTTGGGCATAGTTACTTTTAGGATTACTTTTTAGTTACTTGATGAGTTCACAAGTTTTGGAAAGTCCCTAATTGAGACAAAATGATCAGGTAAATGGAGTTCATATCTTACTGGTGACCATGATTGATATATACTTTACTCTTTCTATTTGTTTTATAGGTCACTGTTAAAAGATATGAACTCCATTTACCTGATCACTTTGTCTTAATTAGGCACTTCCCAAAACTTGTGAACTCATAAAGTAACTGAAAAGTAATCCTAAAAGTAACTTTGCCCAACACTGGTTTTAAGGCAAAGAAGTGGAATTTTCTGATGTTGCAAAGTCAACCACATGACCTGAATACACTGGAGCATGCTAAAGGCAAAGCGGAAAGCAAAACACCCCAAGAACAAGCAGGAACTGAAGACAGCTGTGGTAAAGGCAGAGCATCACCAGGGAAGTGTCTATGAGTTCTAGGTAGTCATTTAGAGCAAAGGATTTGCAACCAAGTCTTAAAACTCACAATTTTATTAATGATGTTTGTTTGCCTAAATACTTTTGAGGAGAGACAATAACACTAATCAAGTACTTAAAATATATTAGGCATCCTATTTCTTTTTTCCATTGATAGGGACATTTTAGTGCTAAAGTAGATCTGTTATAATTTCAATTGCAATTTTGTGATCAAAACTTAAAGGTGCTATATGTAGAACGGACAGCCAGCGTTAAAAAATGGGTACTGCAGTTCAAATTCAAAATACCTGAGTTGTATCCCTCCGCCACCTCCTCCCCAGAATCGAAACTAACGTGACAAAAAAGATCAGCGCAATCATGACAAGCGAACTGTGTTTTACTACGTCTATGGTCATGGAACGGTTTAAAAACATGCAGAGTTTTTTTAGGTTGTGTAGAATCTCTATGATCTCGTTCGTTTGTTTGTTTGCTGCTTCCGTGGCTGTAGCGCGCTGGGTTTGCGTTTTTACAGATATGACTGGCAATCCGTTAGTGCTGTCAAAATGGGCAGTTGATAACAACAGACAGGCAAAAACATAAACATAAATTCCGTCCCGGAACGTACCTTTCCAAAAGAAAAAATTCTGACATAAGCATTGTTTTCAGAAAATATAGTATTTCAGCTTAACATGTTTCCTTAATATCTGATGAGGCATTGGCATCATTTTTGGATTTATTACAGTACATGTATTACATATAGCACCTTTAAATTGTAAAAATATACATTGTTTAAAAAATGTCAGGGGGTCCGCGTGGCGTAGTGGACTAAGTTGCTGTTGCAGCACAAACTATGTCATGATAGTCAGTGGTTCGAGCCTAACTATGGCTTCTCTGACTTTGCCTGGACCTCCGGCACGAGGCAGCGCAAATTGGCATAGCGCTAGTAAGGATTTGGGATAGATAAGTCGGATTATCTACCTTGCCACGCATGATCGAATAAAGGCTTCCGTGTTGGATGAGCAGTGCGAAAATGTTAGTCCGGCTCAGTGACATGAAGTTGGATGACCAACGATAGCACCTTCACCATCCTGCGTCTGTTGGGTGGGGGGATTGCAGAGCTTCCGGTGTGGCAGGGTTAATAAGACAAATTTGGAGGGGAAAAAATAATAATAAAAAGAAGAAAGAAATTCATGTTAAGGATCCTACTGTAATTTTAAAGTTAAGTGTAAGTTTGATGTAGCAATCTAGCATCTCCTTCCTACTCTACAAATACAAAGTATACTTTTGGTCAAAATTTAGTTAGGACTGAAAACATGCTTTGTAGTATATCTGTTCTTTCTTGTGACAATTAGTCATTGGTTAAAAGATTTTCAATTGTTGTTGAGTGACACTTATCTACCAACGATACACTTCCTGGCTAGTGGAAAACATTAAAGCATCTGTCATTCAGACGCCTGAAACCTGCTATTGGTTACAATGTATTAATATGGTGCTTTTTGTAATAACCAACAATTAGATGTCTTATAAACAATAATGTTTATTTTATGTATTCTAGCATGAATCGTACTGACTCAAAATTATTTTTAAAATATATTACTAATCTACTGAACTAACTGTATCTTTCACTGGCCAAATCTAGATAGTGTCACTGTATTATTTAGCATAATAGGAACTGTATTAAAGGTTTCAATTGTAAGACACTCAGCGACACAGTGACACAAAGTATTCAGGGTTTTCTGCACCACTTTGCAGTCAAGGCGGCTACCTAGACAACAGACGTCTGCCGCCTTGACTATGCAGTCCCAAAATAGAAAATCTGACGTCTGTTGCGACCAAAGCAGACCGTTAATATGACGTGTTTTGGCAATTTCAACTACAGTAGCTCATCATAGCCTAAATCAATAGAACAAACCTAGTCAGACTGGAGATGTTCCCCCAGAATAATCCATCAATTTAAGCATCACATATATTCACATATTTTGAGCGTGTTTCCTCAAAATATACTGATCGTTAACTATATATGTTTTCAAAAAGACTGAAGATGAGTCTGTTTAGTTCATCCATACATCTTTTCACAATGCCGGTACACCTGGTTGTGATCGCATAGATTTTTGCGTCGCATTTGGAAGATTTGCAAGGTACTCTGGGTAGCCCTTAATAGCTAGTGTTGTATTAAAACATCTTGTTTTGGAGGGAGAGGGGTGAAACGGCACTTTGCCAAAGAAAGTGTTGAATTAGGACAACATTTTTGTCTATCGTGAACATGCTAAATGGAGGGGTAGGGCCAAGAGGTAGGGCTAAGGGGGGGTATTGGGATGGGGCTCAACAGAGCGATCAATAGAAAAATAGAACGATTATGAATATCAAGTGGGATCAAAAGGATAGGAAGATGACGAGATCGGCATACCCATAAAATTAACATTAATATGTTTCTGTGAATGTACAGTGTGCTGCCATCATCAGTATCATCCATGTGATTAATTCTGAGTATGAAAAGAGTTTGAGAAAATCATCTTTTCTTCTTATAGAAATTAAGCAGAAAAAAGTGCAGATGATTCTTGACTCTTAACAACAAAAGAGTAAGAAACATTTAATGCTGGAAAATACCACCAACATGAGAAAATATAGCACAACCTGGCTTATGTAAAATGGGTGAAGAGTTTCAGATGCACAATAAAAAAAGTATATTTTTTAAAGTATATTTCCTAAAATATATTTAAGCGGCAGGTAATGGGGGTAGTTTGTAGTTGGATGGGGGTGCAAGGTGGGATCAACCCATAGAGATGCTAATGAACCGTTGCTGTAGACGTGAATTTTAAATATGAATACTCTTATGTTTAAATTCTATAAATATTTTATATTTATGTTATAAATACTGTATAATCCTTCCAGTTGTAACTTTCCTTAAATTTTGCATGTCTGAACGTAAATTGTTTTGACATATTTTTATGTTTAATGTCGACCCAAGGAAGAGTACCTGATTGTCTGCATCAGCAAATGGGGATCATAATAAAATGAAAACAAGTACTGGCCCCGACCAGTTGACCCTTACCTTTAGTACTGGCCCCGACCAGTTGACCCTTACCTTTAGTACTGGCCCGGACCAGTTGACCCTTACCTTTAGTACTGGCCCCGACCAGTTGACCCTTACCTTTAGTACTGGCCCCGACCAGTTGACCCTTACCTTTAGTACTGGCCCCGACCAGTTGACCCTTACCTTTAGTACTGGCCCCGACCGGTTGACCCTTACCTTTAGGGAGTGTTTAAAGTACTGGCCCCGACCAGTTGACCCTTACCTTTAGGGAGTGTTTAAAGCTATAGGAGGGAGAGGGCTTTTCGTGGCTGTCTGTGGTGTCGTCCCGCTTCTTACAAAACAGAAGTATCTTGTTGTAGAGGAAAAGGTGCCTTTGCATGGGCTTGAAGCGGGCCAGGTCCTTCACCTTGTTGTGGCCCTTCTTGTGGTCCGTCCACACGTTGAACGAGCCTTGCATAAGCAGCTTGCCAAGTTCACCAAGGTTCCCCTGAGGGCAAGAAGAAGCACAAGAGCCTTCAAGTCTCAAAGCCACATAAATAGAATAAGGCTACCATCACAGTCTCCTTCCAACTGTATTTTGACAATCATTTTCAGCAGGACTTCCTGGGCCTTTTACAAGATGAGGCAGAGAAGAAAACAATAGAGAAAAGATGCCTTAGTTTACACAAGCATGTATATGTATATGACAAATCCTAATATATTCACATGTACCTGATTATGCTCTAATTTGAGAGAGGGTTGTGGGATGAAATCAAGGGATACGTGCACACAGCAAATTGGCCAGCTCCACATTTTCATTATCCATTTCTTTTCTATTTCATTCTCATATGCTTCCTAAGGTAGCCAATAGAAAATATTTTTAGCTACACCAAACTGAATAATAACTGCAGGCTAACTGCCAATTTCCTGTTCCACTTCAATTAGCCTTGATAATTAGGCAAGATCAAATGTAGCCGATTTGAATGTACATGTTATGTTCTGGCATAATGGTAGGACATTTTACATTTTCTCATGGCTCTCGTTTGATGACCAAAGGATGGCTCGCAAAAAAGACTGAGGGGTAGGGAGGGTGAAAGGCAATAAATAAGTGAACAATGTAATCCTTTGAGTTAATAAGTCTCAAGGAATTGAATTGCCAATATCAGTGCCAATAGGGCCTCTCCACAGTGTTCTCTGTGAGAAAACTTCTGCTTAGCTGCCACTACTAAAGACGAAGCATCAGTAAACATGCTGTACCCGACTTTTGCTGTTCATGGGGAAATGCATTTAAATCGTTTTGAGTTATATATAGTTGTATAGAAGTAAAATACAGTATTGTTTTGAATGGGTATGCAACTTTAAATGAAAGTCGATGTGCCAGAGTTTGATGTAGCAGTCCAAGCTCTGGATTCTGTACTACGTGTGCCCTTCTTCTCTATCCCCCTACATGCATGTCTCCTTAAATTAACGCTGAGTAGGCACAATAGTAGAATATGTACAATGTTCATCAGATCCAGAAACCAAACAATGGAACAGGACTACAAACGTTCCTTTACAGGAGTAGAAAAACTCACAATAGCGCAAAGTCTGCAGAGACCCCTACACACCCCAAACAGATCGCCATTTTGGTGTGTACTAATCAATTGATCGCGCCAAACAGTTCAATGGCCTTTCTATTCATTCTATTTCTTCGTCTTCAATATGTGTGGTCAATGTAATGCTCCGCTGTTCAAACATCTATCTTCCCCGAAGGAAGCCTCTCCTAAAGATGATGCACAAGAATGCCTGCAAACAGTTTGCTGAAGACGTTTCAAATACGCTTGGTTGTCCAGTATGTAAACCCATAAAGATCAGGCTAAGCTCAGAGTGGGTGTGTGTTTGTGTGTGTGAGAACAGAGTTTAGTTTGTCAACCTGAACTCTGATTGATGTGTATGTGTGTCTTTGTGTGAGTAAACTTGAGTGTGTTGCTGTATTTTAGATAGGAAGTATGGTTTGCTAGTCGGGGACCAAATTATTATAGGAATACAATTTTAAATAGCATATTGTTTCCATAAATTTATGTTATACATATTCTTTATATGAAAGCCAAAGGAGTTACAAACAGATTTTGAGCATGTTTTTATTTCATCGTGCTTGCGCATTGATATGTTAAACAACTTGTTGAATTAACTTTTTCGTTTTTGTGAACGGAATGTTCAATATGTGGTTGTCTGCACAATATGTGGTTGTCTGCACAATATGTGGTTGTCTGCACACTGTCTGCTACATTACAGTTTTTTGCTAGTTGCAGTTAAGCATAAAAAGTGTTGGTGTGCCTCAAAATGTTTGGTCCCACCAAAGTGTGTCGTGTCATGAAAAATGAAAAAAACACTGCCCTAACCTATCAATATCTGTCGGTTAGCGGTTAGCATGGTATGTCTCTCCATTCCACTGACTGCAACTGTAGTCGCGCTGGCAGCTTTGACTTTCAGAGCTGCCAATGTAGCCGTCCTGCAAAGCAGCAACTTAGCCCACTATGCCACGCGGAGCCCCACCACAAAAGTGAAACGTTTCAGAAAACTCAGCATATTGTAAAAAGGCTCTTAAGACACAGGCACAGTGCTGATGTTTATGTCCAGTCCTCCAGCCTGGTCATACTGACCTCGAAACCAGTGATAGCAATCTGGTGCATGGAGTCGTTGACAGACTTGATGATGTCTAACATGGTTGCCAGAGCCTCTTCCAACTCAGAGGTACCCTCCTGGTTTTTACTGCATCTCAGCATCTCCTAAGATAAGACATTACAGTTTATTGTCATTGCACATTACAAAAGTATAAAACCATGGAAACAAAATGTATGTGGGGGACAGAGCGGCGGACAATGTGAACTGGGACAGATAATTCATTTTCCATCATTTGGTTTACTCCTAAGTGAACAACAGAACAAGGCAGCTTTAAAAAGTCAAAGGCTATAGCAAAGACGGCCACTGATGTACTGTAGGTTCTTACTGAGCAAAATAAGTTGGACTAGGTGTGAGAAGTACACCTTAGTATTAAGGCCTTCCATTTGGATCAGGAATTGGCTTGTTAGCCCCAGGGCAATAAAGTAGAAAGTGTAGGTAGTAAAGACAATTCTCCATGTCATCTGTGGTTATTTATAATCTAAAAGTACAGTTTAAATCCCAGCCACAAACTTGCCTTCAGCATCAGCTGGTACTTAGTTATCCTCTGCACAGGCTTGAGTAAATAAGCATCAAGGGAGAGCTTGTGGTCCAGCTTCTTCTGACATTCCTGCAGGAACAATCATCAGACAACAATGTTTCTAGAGTAGTTTTCATTCAGTTGTTTTAAGAGAATTTCACATGTTGATTTTAGACGGGTCTGAGCCCCTAATGGAAGGTTCTGGGAGAAGGGAAACTGTTAATCCCCTTTCACACATTCTGACCCTTAGTTGACTTTTTATTAGATATTGTCAAGTAAGTGAGATGTGTCCCAAACATAATTGGCCGAAAAGAGCGCAGGACTAGGTTTTGATATGCTCTAGTACAAAACAATGTGTATTGAAAGGCGAGCGATATTTTAATGAAACTAGTCATATTGTCTTGCATTCTGAAAAGCCTATTATACTGATTGTGTCTGGCCTCCCCTTCCGTGCAATTGAGAGGCTTCCACATGGCAGCAACGCTCTACATCGCTCTACAACGCTCTACATCGCTCTACAACGCTCTACATCGCTCTACAACGCTCTACATCGGCATACCCATCACTGTAGTGACTCCTGTTTAGAGCCATTACTGTTTGCGCTGTGCACCTTTGCGCACATCTCATTCTTCATTAAACCGTATTACTACAACTTTGCACTTGCTACCGCCATCTTCGCTTGGCTACACGCATAATATTGTGCCATAAGTTGTTGTGCCCCAATGATTAAATTTGAGAGGAGATGATGGAACATTCTCTGTTCTGTATGTTCTTTCACATGCATATCACCGTGGTTTTCTAACATTCTGTTCTGTATGTTCATTCACATGCATATCACCGTGGTTTTCTAACATTCTGTATGTTCATTCACATGCATATCACCGTGGTTTTCTAACATTCTGTATGTTCATTCACATGTATATCACCGTGGTTTTCTAACATTCTGTTCTGTATGTTCATTCACATGTATATCACCGTGGTTTTCTAACATTCTGTTCTGTATGTTCATTCACATGTATATCACCGTGGTTTTCTAACATTCTGTATGTTCATTCACATGCATATCACCGTGGTTTTCTAACATTCTGTTCTGTATGTTCATTCACATGTATATCACCGTGGTTTTCTAACATTCTGTATGTTCATTCACATGCATATCACCGTGGTTTTCTAACATTCTGTTCTGTATGTTCATTCACATGTATTTCACCGTGGTTTTCTAACATTCTGTTCTCTATGTTCATTCACATGTATTTCACCGTGGTTTTCTAACATTCTGTTCTGTATGTTCATTCACATGCATATCACCGTGGTTTTCTAACATTCTGTTCTGTATGTTCATTCACATGCATATCACCGTGGTTTTCTAACATTCTGTTCTGTATGTTCATTCACATGTATTTCACCGTGGTTTTCTAACATTCTGTTCTGTATGTTCATTAACATGCATATCACCGTGGTTTTCCATGGCTCAACAATGCATTTTTTTGGCCAAACTTCTGTGAAAGACGTTTCTTACTTTTGACAACCAACAGTTTCATAATACATTAATTACCTTTATGCAGCGATCTAGAAAATCAATAGTAACATGTGTACTTGGCTGAGTGTTATCCTTGGAATTTCAGTGCATACATCGTCTGCTGTAGTTTGTCAGTAGTAGCATGGCAGACTCTAAATTAGACGATAGCCGGTGTGAATCCCCATCATGTCTATTATATTTTTGGGAGAAATGTACCTACTCACTCAAACAACAGTGCAATCTACTTCTAAACAACTCTGTATAACTCAAGATCTAAATTCTTAATTATGTTGATTAGTATCTAAAAATATTTAAGAAGTATACTAAGAGGTGTGCCTGCATACAGTAGGTGTATTGTGTAAATTGACACAAAGCATTCCCTGTATGCCAGAGTTCAACTGGAAAGTGGCAGTCTCTAAATCCGAGAGTTGCTGGTTTGATCCCCAATCGGGGCAGAGAGAAAAGGAAGTATCAACCCCTCACTCACAAGTGATTTATTACCCTCCGTGACCTCCATGAAGCCAAAAATATCCTTAGGATCAAACTCATGCATTGCATGTGTGGGTGGTGCAATATATGTGTGTGAAAGATCTTGCTTCAATGTTTGTCTAAACAGTTCCCTACAACCTAAAGTTCAGCTAAGTGTTTTAAGAGGTGTTGGGCTCCAGCACAGGGGGTTCATGGCTTTAATATACCGGGGCCAAATTGAATGTTGCTTCAATATGTTATCCTTTGCATTAGCTAAAATCAGAAGTTGTTCATTATCCCACAGAATTCTTCCAACATTGTTTTTCAGTATGCTACATCATTTCAGATTCAGGTAGACCATGATGTTCATAAAACATTGTGATGTATATGCATATCACATAGGTCAAACTCACCATAGACCTGAACAAGTTTGTGTGTGTGTGTGTGTGTGTGTGTGTGTGTGTGTGTGTGTGTGCGTTTGTGTGTGTGTGTGTGTGTGTTTATGTGTGCAAACCACAGCACAATTTTGTGTAAATGTTTTTGTCAGGACATTTCAAATTCCGAGGTGAGATTTACATTTTTTAAGTTTCATATCATTAATATTCTGTTTTTCTTGTTTTTCTGTTTTAGGAGTACAACTTCTTTCGACAATGTTACCTTTCAATTTGTGAAATGAGCAGTTTGGGTAGTTTGATTTGTAAACACATAGGATCTAGAAATGTCAGTAGGTCCTTTTACAAAACAAATATTGAAAAATAGCGAAGCAACAGCTTACTTATGACAAGTGTATACCGATTTATTTAAATAAATGTCCAGCTTATACCCGTTGTTCTTGATTCTATTTCAACTCACATGTATCAGTTGGAATTATAGGCTCTATGCCTTGTCTAGGATGCAATTCAACCTAAGGTCTGTGTCAGTGGATTATGTGTTAACTGTACCGTCTGGCCCAGGGTGGACCGGATTTCTTCCTAAGTCCCTCATACTAGGGAGTTTTTCCTAGCCACTGTGCATCACTTGTGTTGCTTGCTTTTGGGGGTCTCGGGCCGGGTGTCTGTCAAAGCACTTTGTGACAACTGCTGTTGTAAAAAGGGCTTTATAAATAAATTTGATTGATTGACTGATTGATTGATTAGGGACTTCATTTTAGTTACTGCCCAGTGTGTTTCCTTGGTTCAGGTTTCTGCCTTATGTGTTTTGTTGTGTTTTGGTTCCCCCTTGTGTTTGTTTCATGTATTACATGGTGTTATGTTCTGTGTCTGTTTTGGTTACGCCATCACTAGTTATGCTCCCAGGTGTTTTACGTTAGTCCTCATTTGTTTCAGTATTTAGTTTGTGTGTTTTCTTCCATTCCCTTGTCGTTCATTGTTACTGTTACGATGACCCTGCACGTTTGACTCAGTAGTTCTATGATCCTGTTTTGCCCCTCGTGGCATTAGGTATTATTGTGATTAAACTACTTTTGATTGCATCTCCTTCGCACCTGCCTCTATTCTATCGCTATGGATTAATACCGTGACATTAACGACCCTCTTTTCTATGTTGTCAGTAACTATAGCTAGTTTAACAGTGCTTAGATTAAAAAAAATCTGTGTAAATCCAAACTAGTATTGTAAATTATTTAAACCTGGTACATTTTTTTTAAGACATCATTTGGAGAAATGTTATAATTTTATCTTTTCATATCAGAATCTGACAGGTTCTAAATACTTTTATAAGACAACCATTAATCTAGGGAAAGTAATGCTTTTTAGAATTCTTACTCCCAGAGACTTTGCCATTGTATACAAAAATGGTCTGTAGAACAGTGACCATTTTTGTAGTACAGTGACCAGTTCAAAATAATAGAGTTCCTCATTCATTATAATAATCATTGTTTGTTCATTTCATAGATAGGTTGTGGGTCTATGTTCATGTGTTGCTACAATTAGTTTATTTTGGGTAACAACAGACTCTAGTGAATGATTTTCAAATGTACTTGTGTTTTTTTACATGAGACTGACAATATAGTCCAGGGGTCAGCAACTCCGGTCCTGGAGGGCTGAAACACTTCAGATTTTTGGTTTCTCTTTCTAATAAGGGACTGGTTTATACCTGGAAAATCAGGTGATTGCAATTAACTACTAGGTAAAATAAAAAACCTGAAGTGTTTTGGCCCTCCAGCACCGGAGTTGCCTACCCCTGATATAGTCAATGAATTTGTATACAACTTATTTTTAATGTTTTTAATAATCAGTTACTAAAAAATGTGGTAAATGGGCAATTTCTGCTATCACATACTCTTATTATTTCTTTACACACAATACAATTGATTTTGGTTACAATTCACTAGCTTTACAATGAATTCACAATGTTTATTGCAATGAATTAAAACTAGCACTATTAGTTTGAAATTAAATATCTGAGTTCGTGTTGCGGGCATTATGTACTGTTGCCAGGCGAACGGGCTCTGGAATGCATATTGGATCACGATATGCATATTGTTACAGCCCTACACCGGGCACTTCATTAGGTACACTTTTGCCTTCAGAACTGCCTTAATTCTTTGTGTCATAGATTCAACGATGTGCTGGAAATATTCCTGAGAGATTTTGGTCAATATTTACATTATTGCATAATGTCAGCTATTAATTTGTCAGCTCTACATCCATGAAACGAATCTCCCAGTCCACCACACCCCAAAGTTGCTTGTTTGGATATTGAGATCTGGTGACTCTGGAGGTTGTTTGAGTAGAGTGAACTGATTGGGCCCTATTTTAATGATCTAAGCACACAGTGTGAAGCTCATGGCACAGGTGTGTTTAGGGCGTGTCCAAATCCTCTTTTGCTAGTTTGACGGCATTCATGGGTGTGTTTTGGGCAATACAATCACTAAACCAATCAAAGTGTCATCTCCCATTCCCTTTAAGAGCCAGGCACGTTTGTACCGTAATATTTTTATTTGTAATCTTTTGCATGTGTGTGGGCTGCTGTGCTTCCCTGTGTGTGTGTAACAAGCATAGTGTGCACACGCTGTGCATAAGCCTAGGTGCATTTGACTAATTTGCTGTTAAAATAACAATGAAATGCTGCGCTATTGATTTTAGACCAGGTATTTGTTGGTCACATTCCGATGCCTCAAGATAGCACTATGCCAAGAATGATCCTGAACACACCTGTTGGTAAAGGTAGCCAGTATGATTGTGGCTACCTTTATTTTGGGCACAGTCAGCCCTTGTGTTTTGTGCATGTATTTTCCTGAGCACATTACCGTCATTAATACAGTAAACTACTACTTGCATCTGCTTCCTTATTCCTCTACAGTAAGCCAGTTGTACACTGTCTGGCACCAACAACAATGCCACATTCAATGTCACCTATTTCACCTTTTTCTAATGGTCTGAAATTCAGCAGATCGACTTGACCATGTCTACATGCCTAAATGCAATGAGTTGCTGCCACGTGATTAGCTGATAAGATGTTTGCGTTAATGAGCATTTCAACAGGTGTAGCTAATCTATGTAGTGAATTTTTCAAATTCTGGCTTTATTAATTGTTTTTTACCTGTTTCTTGGATATAATAAATCAGTTTTATTCAGTGCCTTCAATTTTAATAACACAAATTGGATACCTTAATTCATACTGGCAGTTCGAACTTTAATAAAACTATTGATTTGTGTTAGCGGCTTTAAGCCTAATATTGTAGTCTACATTATCTGTACCACTTTATGTCACACTGATTAACATTGCCTGGCACCCATGATTAATTGTCTCTTTATTTACCTGCCAATCAGTAACAGTTTCCCCCATACATATTTATGCTTATATAGGACAAATCATTGTGCTCGATTTTCTTGGGCTGGCAAACTAAAATATCAGAACCTTTAAGCAAAGCATAAGAAGAACATTCACTCACTGCTAAACAGAAGTTTTGGCATGCTTTGTCATTCTTGTTTTTCTCCACTTCCCTGCAAATGTCAGTCAACTACCTAATCAGCTAGCAAACGCTACTTGTTCTGCATGACTGTGTTACTGACATTACTATCTTGAGGACCTATGTAATTCAGTTTGGATAATGGATAAATACTTCTGTGAAATAATCATTTAAAAAACAAATACACTGTGTGCACAATTTTTAGGCAAGTCAGTATTATGATCATATTATCATTATTATGCATATGTTCCATCTTTAAGCTGTATTCTATGTGTATTCCCAGTACTAGGTACTGTTGGTTTTGGTTTATGGCAGAGGTGGGCAAACTACGGCCCACAGGCCAGATGTGGCCCACCTGGTCCTTTAATATGGCCTGCGAGGTGTTTTAGAACCCTCCACAGTCTCCCAACGCTCTAGAGCGTCAAGCCAGATTTTATCAAGTTTCTCTTACATGCTAGCAACTAACGTTTGGTACTGTTGGAAAGAAGAAGACCAAACTAAAATAATGAGTGGTGGCTGATCCAGGTGGGTTTACGAGAGCCGGAGCTATCGCGCCTCAAATTTGGTCATGTTTTTTTTACTTTCGCCTTTTTTTACTAAACACATTACAGACAGGAATTAGGAAGTGAAAATGACAAAATAGCAACTCTTCAATAATGTAGGACATCATCCTGCACAATACCAACATGGTACCAATATGATTGGAAAGAGGGGGTTCCGATGATAAAATAATGCCAATGCAAATATTGAGGAGTGGTTCGTCCATGCGGATTAATGACAGCCAGATATACGCTAAATAGACTTGAAACAAACAGTAGTGACTAAATTCTGAGAAGTCAAACAAGGAAATGGTGTTACAAAACAAAGTATATATTTTCTGTAGGAAACGCACGTAACTGTGTAGGGGGCGTGGTTAATTTAATGAAATAACATTTCCTATTTTTCTTGCATCACAATAAAATGCGGCCCTTCATTTTGTTTCAAAAGCTCAATGTGGCCCTCAAGCAAAAATAATTCCCCGGGTCTGGTTTATGGTTATGTATGTCTGAAAAATATGGATCGTTGGCACCACCCTCTGGGCACCAGTTGTTGAGGTCTCTTAATTCTGATAGTATCCTAGTGTTTGTGTCAACAGATTACTAATTACAATCAGCTGGTGTCAATGAACACTTGTGATGTGTCCAGAGGCGTGGTGCGGTTCATTGTTGATTGTGTGAGAATTCGACCTCCTGTTATGTTGAATCATTCCTGTTAGTTACGGGGTGAAGTCGTATATTGCTGTTGATGGAAGTTCTGATGGATTAATATGTACATTACTGGAAGAGCCCTCACCACTAAGTGTTGTAAGTAATATGTATTGTGTAAATTGAGACAGGCGTATGCTCTGTATAGCCTTAGCGCATCTATGCCGCGATAGAGCATAGTATATAGGCTATACATTTTCTTGTGCATTCTCTTTACATTTCCGTCAGCCAAGTTCACAGCATTTAAACCTTCTTGGACTTCATTAAAACACCAGAACATTACTCCCAGTCTTGGTCTCCCTTCCTTAACATCACTACATCGTGACAGAATGAACCGTCAAACAAAGAGAAAGTTGAGACCGAACACAGGAGAGGACGCATCCGGTCTGCGTGTCCACTTGGAGAAGGTGGAGCAGCCTGGCCAGCCTGGGACTGGAGAACCTCAGACAAAATTTCAACAAGGAAACGTTTTGGGGGGCTATGGCTGTGTGGTGTGCTTCTTCTTCCACCTTGGCTTGCCACCAGTCATACAGTTCAGCTGAACATCTAGACACACCAAGCAGCTAGAGAAGCAATTTCCACCTCCTCCACTGGAATGGCTGGAGGAGATACGGTGAGTGGTACAGACGACAGCAAGGTGGAGGTAGAGTATTGGTATGGGCTGGTATTATTAAAGATGAGCTAGTTGGTCCTTTTCGGGTTGAAGATGGACTCAACTCCCAAACCTACTGCTAGTTTTCTTCAAGCGGTGGTACAGGAAAAAGTCTGCATATTTTAAGAAGACCATGATTTTTATGAAGGAAAGGTTCCATTGCATGCATCAAAGTACTCCACTGCGTGGCTAGCCAGTAAAGGTCTTAAAGATGAAAGAATAATGACATGGGCCCCTTCTTCACCTGACCTAATCCTTTCTTAAATGGTCAAATTACGGTGAAGGAAATCAGCACACCTCACTGAACCAGAGAGAGAGAGAGAGTTGTGTCATCTCCATTTACTTCATCAGCAAGTTTTTACAGCAAAGGCAGACCATGGAGACCCCCAGGAGTACCAAACAACGTGGGCTACTACCCCTCTCAAGTCAAGTCAATTTATTTATACATCACACCTAAAAACAGCCAAAGCTGAACAAAGTGCTGTACAAAGTTATCAAATAAGGCATACAACTATAAATAAAAACAAGAAACAAACAAGACTGTCAAGCACAAGTGTCCCTAAACTGACTCGAATGTCAAAGAATAAAAGTATGTTTTAAGACAAGACTTAAATGTCTTGGTGGTAGGGGATGACCTATCTTGCCGTAGATAATCATTGTTTCATCAGCTCCTTACTGAGGTAATAACTTTCAAAACCAAATTACTTTTGAAACCTGTATCATAGGCATATTTTAGCCTACGTTGTAGAGCGTTTTAGCATAATTGTACTTTACCAAGTTTATAAAATCAACACATTTATTACAGAAATTTACTTGTGTCAATTTTACAGCACTTTAAATAGCTTTCCTATTATAGATCATACACCAAATCGCTGTTGTTATTACTGCTCTTATAGAATTCAATGCATTCAAATTACCCGCTTGGAACTATCTGGAACCCATGAACCATGTGACCAAACCACGTGACCCATGAACCACTTGACCGAAGCACGTGACTGTAGCGTTTTTATACCATCACTTGACGCAACTCTCTCTCTCAAGGGCTCCACTCTGAACAGTGTCTGGGAGGCTGTGGTTGCTTCTGCACAAAAAGTTGATTGTCAACAGATGAAGAAACTGACAGACTCCAGGAATGGAAGGCTTAAGAGTGCTATTAAAAAGAAGGGGGGCTACATTTGTCACTAATTTGTTTTGAAATGTCAGAAATTCTTATTTTGAGTTGTTTATTATTCTTACTTTAACAGATGAAAATTAACAAGTAAGATGTGTTCATTTTTCATTTAGTTGCATAATTTTTATGCACGCTATAGTTGCCCAATATTTGTGCACACATAGATATTCTCCAAAGAAAGCCAAAACCTCAACTTTTTTAACTATTCAAGTTTGGGGTGTATTTATGTTCTGGATTGAATGAGAAAACTGTAGTCGTTCAATTATAAAATGAATCCTCAAGATTACTTGCCTAATAGTTGTGCACACAGTGTGTGTTTATAATGTGATGTTATTGTTACAATGAATGGAAATATTCTGGCTTTTCCAGTTTTATTTAAATAAAACCTGATGTCGTTTTTTGTGTCTGGGGTGTTTTATGGATTTAACCTAAATTGGTAAATATTGATAAATCTACAAGGTGTCAAAATTCTTCCCAAATCACTTCCACTCTGGAGGTCAGTGATGCATGCAATTGACAATTTCAGTTTGGTGATAAGATAACAGGGTTGCACTTTTAAACAAAACACAACCTTTTGATTCATTTCTGTCGTAACATCAACTGGAAGATTTGTGTAAAAAGACGATGTGTTGTGCAAGCTTAATATAAACAGAGTTCATAACAAACCAGTATGATGAATTAGAGTCACCTGGAAGAACAGGCTGTCTCCACAATGTCTCCAGAGAGCCTCTGAACGGGGCTTGTTTTGACAATACTTTGCATATATCTGCAATTCCTCTTTCTGTAAAGAGAGACACAAAGAAACTTAGCACCACAACACACCATAGCAGTCTCAGTATTCAAATAACATTTATACAAGGAACTCACCCATTTCAAAAAGCAGGTCCCCACCAACTCTGGCCTCTCCATGCAATTTTCAAGCTCTTTAAAAAATGTCCTGCAATCAAGTAACCAAACTCGATTTAACAGTTTTGTTGGGGGGTGGGGGGGTTGTTCCCTGTTTTACTCCCTT
>JACXGM010001394.1:30125-55504 GCA_016801145.1 Umbra pygmaea
TGCCTGTGACATATTTCTGCCTTGGATAATCCCTTTTGTACCTTAGCCATAACTCTTGTGTTTTGCTATTCTGGCCTGAACCCTGCTGTGTTTTGTTCATGAGTTTGCCTTGGATACTGTCAGTGCTTTTGCCTTGGGAAGATAACTGTTCAAAATAAACATTGTTAATTTTTACATTGGAGAAGTGATTCATTACACCTTGTTTTGATACATCCAATTTCCCTCAGCCTTTTCCTGTCCTATTCTTATCAAACTACTCATTCAACATGGAAGCCTTAAGTTGATTCATGCATTGGATGTTACACATTTGTCAACAATACAATCGTGATTGAATTTACATGCACCCAACCTACACACAAGGGGTTGCTCGAGAGCACATGAGAAGGTAGTATGTCAATGAAAAGTTGATTCAGGTAAGCTATGAATGCAGGTTTAAACAGCTATTTTTTATCTTTGTGAGGCCCTAAATGTTTGTTTGAATAGAACTATGCTAAACATTATGCCTTCCTTGTTAAGGGCCCATTTTCATCATGTCTATGGCTACAGTATATGCAGTTTTGGCAATGTTAACACATTACATTTCTCTAGTATTATGCAGGACGTGACATTTGCACACAAAATCCGAAATTGTCTCACAAAAATTACTTATCGAGCATCCAGTCATATGCAAATGTTTAGTCACCCCTGAAAATTTCCATGATTTTCATTTATAAATAATTGCGTTTGGATCAAAAATTTCATTTTGATCTATCAAATTACTGAGGGACACAGTAATATTTTGGTAGTGAAATGAGGATTATTGAATTAACAGAAAATATGCAGCATGCATCAAAACTAAATTAGATGTGATAAACACACAGTGCATCGCAGTTTGTTGCGTATTGGGCTGCTGTTTTGGCGGGCAAAGCAGGACATACAGTACACAATATTAGGCAGGTGCTCATAATGTTATGATTGATCTGTGTATATTTTTAGGGGGCTACGGGAATGTCTATTGACAGGACAGTAGGAAGCATAGGCTACGGTGAAATACCTCCTGTTCCAAATGATTATGCAAATTGGAATTAAGTGAAAAAAATATTAAATATTTTGTTTTTTTATCAAACTCATGGATGGTATTGTGTCACCGGGATCTTTGGATCACTGAAATCAATCTCAGACACCTGTGAAAATTAGTTTGCCAGGTGAGCTCAAAAACTACTCGAGAAGGATGTTCCACACTATTAAGCAGGCTACAGGTTTCAAGCAATATGGGAAAGAAAAATGAACTCTGCTTCGGAAAATTGTCAAATAGTGCAATGCCTTGGAAAAGGTATGAAAACATTTGTTATCTCACAAAAACTTGAGCATGATCATCGTATTGTGAAGAGATTTGTGGCTGATTCCGAGCACACACGGGATCATGCAGATAAAGGCATAATAAGAAAGGTTACTGCCAGACAAATTCATTGGATTAAGAGAGCAGCTGCTAAAATGCCATTATACAGCAGCAAACAGGTGTTTGAAGCTGCTGGTGCCTCTGGAGTCCCCTATTCGGCCACCTCTAACAAAGAAATACATGAAGACAATTTTCAAACATTCTTGTTTACTAATGAGTCCTGTGCAACCCTGAATGGTCCAAATGGATGCAGTAGTGGACGGTTGGTGGATGGCCACCATGTCCCAATAAGGCTGTGACGTCAGCAAGGAGGTGGCGGAGTCATGTCTTGGACCGGAATCATGGGGAGAGAGCTGGTAGGCCCCTTTAGGGTCCCTGAAGTTGTGAAAATGACCGTGGCAAAGTATATAGATAAAAAAGAATGTACATGTACAAAATAACGAAAATCATCTTCATGCATGACAATTCTCAATCTCATGCTGCAAAGAATACCTCTGTGTCATTGGCTGCTATGGGCATAAAAGGAGAGAAACTCATGGTGTGGCCCCCATCCTCCCCTGACCTCAACCCTATTGAGAACCTTTGGCGCATCCTCAAGCAAAAGATCTACAGTATGAGGGTGGGAGGCAGTTCGCATCAAAACAGCAGCTCTGGGAGGCTATTTTGACATCCTGCAAAGACATTCAAGCAGAAACTCTCCATAAACTCACAAGTTCAATGGATGCAAGAATTGTGAAGGTGATATTAAAGAAGGGGTCCTATGTTAACATGTAACTTGCCCGGTTAAGATGTGTTCTATTGAAATAGCTTTTGATTTCAGGAAATATAACCTCGTAATTCAGCAAATTCAACAAATGACCATTTTCAGTTCTCAACAACCTATAAAATGTTTTGAAACTATGTTGTGCATAATAATTTGGAACAGTGCATTTTGATTTTTTTGAGAAAATACTGTTTTCATTAAGTGGTTTGTTCAATGAAATTCGACTTATAGATTAACCATTGGTGACTTGAAAATTATACTGATTGTCATTTGCATCGACTATTTAGGAAAATCAGTGTGAAATATAGTTTAGATAATAATTTTGAAGGCAGTGTATATAAGAGCCAGAAAGAAGGGGCTAAGATAGGTGGTTGTGATGGGGCTTAAACAGTTGTGGCCTGGGGACATGTGGTCCGGAGTCAGGAACATAGAGCCAGTGGTGTGAAAGGTGATGGGAATTCAGGGGGCCCTGAAAGGATAGGGCCCTGAAATTTAAATAATGTGTATCATATAGGGAGGCACATCCTGGTTCTCTTTAATGGGAAATCCTAGCTCCGCCCCTGCTTAGAGCGCTACACCAACATGGCAAATATTAATTATTCTTTTTACTTAATATCCTTAGAATATATGTTGTCATCGGAAAATTCAGTTTACTTCAATTACCCATTTTTTTATAAACTTGTTAAAATGTATTTCTTGGAAATAATATTGCTCAGGTGGACCTTGCTGACAAATTGCCCAGATGGTATTTCAGCCATGGGGAATAGCTAGTTAAAAACTATGTTAGTCTGGTTAACACCAGACCCTTCACAGTTCTGACTGAGAATGGGTCTGGGCAAAGTTCATTCACAGCCAATTTCCAAAGGGGCATCACCAACGGACACAACTCAAATGTCTCTCGGCGCTATTGGATATATCAGACTTTTGCCAAAAATTTGGAAATGGGCTTGAATGGGCTCTTGGCCAGACTGACTTGCAGAGCAAATCTAAATTTGCCAGAAGTCTGTAAAGTTCTCCCAGGCAAAAACTATGTACAATTCGTATCATAATCAAATGACAGCTGAAGTCCTGAAATTTAGATTTATGATCGACAGTATGATATATGATCTACAGTATGATATATGATCTACAGTATGCACTTTGTATATTGTAAATTGCTTTAGGTACATTGATAGGCAGGAACTGAAAGCATTGTCTGGGTGAGGAGAAGTGTGTAGAGGAACAATCATGTTCCTATACTGGATTACTCAGGGAAAAAGAAGCCAAACCAGTATGTCCATGTGAGTGCATGCAGCTATTAAATGCCTGGCAGAGGTGTTGTTAAATGCCAGACCAAATTAGAGCAGTTGCTAGCAGTGATAGACCGGAGAGAGAGAATGTGGCCTCTCAGGATTGTTGTTATTTAACAGCATCACTAGTTTTTTTCTTTCTACTTTTGATGTCACAGGCACATTTGTAGTCTCACCGAATATGGAAATGCAATTCTGAAAGAAAAGGAAAAAATTAGCTTACCTATTGTGAAATTCATATATTTCTGGGAGATTACCAAACAGCACATCTTTTTTGTTCTCTAGCGCTGTGGGGATGAGGGGGGAAAGCTCAGTGTTGTCCAGCTCATTAGCGTACCCCTGGAGAAGACAATTGCATCCAAAGCCATTTGTTAATTGTTTTGTGAAAACAACGCCTCTGTGATATGAACCGTTGTAACCTGCTTGACCAGATAACTTTAGACCAAACACTCTCCGATGTCACAAAACGTACAGTGTTTCAATAGAGACCGAATTAACATAACAAACACACCTCTATAATGCTCTGCAGCTCCTCGACGTACAGCCTCTCCGTTTCAATCAGCTCATTCATGATGTGTCTGGGGTGGGACAAACCACATCAGTCAATACACACCCATTATGGGAAATCCTTTTAGTGCTATTTGTACACAGAATTTTAAAAAACATAATAGAGGTGGAAGCTGCCAGTCATATACTAAATGCATTGTGAAAGCTTTTCAACTAAACAATCATCAAAAACCAGATAAAGATGTTTAAGTTCAGATGTGGCAAAAAACAATAATGTACAAACCCACCCCAGAAATCTCAGTTATAAAGAACAGCCCCCAGGGCTGAGAAAATCCATTGGGGATAAACAAGGCCTTTAGAGAATTAACTGAGGAGGTTGTCATAAAACAAAAGAGCTTGAGCAAAGATAACATTCCCAGACTTTAATGGACCCTTTAATGTGCACATTTGCTTGAGTTCTGAGGTCTTGATTTTTATGTGCCATCACGAGCCCATCGAGACTGAGTACTGTTTGACGTATGGACACATTTTATCGGTCAATAAAGCTCTTCTCAAAAAAGCCCGCCACAGTCAATGAGGCAGACGGTTGTCATTTCTTACTAAACTGAATCATATAGCCTAATACAATTAGATCTGTGCATATCTATTCTGACCAGATAGCGCTGCATCATGTGACTGGACGTCATGGACAAACATTTAGAGTCACTGAAGCCCTAGAGGGAAGATTTGTTTTCCATGAAGTCATTGGTATATTTATGCTCCCACATACATTTCTCTTGAGAACCCTTGTAAATATAGTGTTTACATGAAGGATGCCTCAACTTTCTTAAACACTAGCTAAAGAGATTATTGCTTAATAACAGCCAGCAGCATAGAGCCCTGTATTGCACTGCTGGTTTGCTTCTAACGCTAGGGTCAGGCCTGGTTAGTCGCTGGATGGGAGACCAGTGCTGCTGGAAGTGGTGTTGGAGGGCCAGTAGGGGGCACTCTTCCCTTTGGTCAAAAAATCATTCCCAATGTCCTAGGGCAGTGATGGGGACATCTGCCCTGCGTAGATTGACGTCTTTTGGATGGGACGTTAAACATGTGTCCTGACTCTGTGGTCACTAAAGATCCCATGGCACTATTCATAGGAGTAGGGGTGTTAACCCCGGTGTCCTGGGCAAAATTAAAATCTGTCACATAACATCATGGCAACTTAATCATCGCTATCTCTCAATTGGCTCATTCATTCCCCTCTCTCTCCTCCCTTCTCCCCAGGCCATTGCTGCAAATGAGAAAATGTTCCCAGTCAACTTGCCTAGTAAAATAAAGGTTAATCTAAAACTAAGACTAAATAATGAGCTGAGAGTATTTCTCACTATTGCCAAGAATGAAGTTAGGTAGCAAACGTAACTGCACACAATGGTAAAAGGATTTCATTACAACCTAAAACAAACTATGTCTACATGTCGAAAACTAAAAGATAGATTCAGTGTTTTCCCTTTTGCATACCTGGCATAATATGGCTAAAACCCCCTTTACTAATATGACCCTCGAGTCAATTCAGATTACACAAATTCAGCTCCGGCGCTCTGGCATAACATCCAGCTTCACTCCAGCAAGTTACTCACACTAACACAATAATTACTTTGAGAGAATTCAAAAACTAACTTTAATTGATGCTGGCTGGGTGAGCTACAGGGACTGAGCCCACACCCTCCAGCTCAACCCAATCCAGCATGCTGCCTCCCCCCACCACATCAGTATTCCTGTCTCACAGTCACACAGAGAGATGTATAGACAGAGCAGCTCTGGCAGCTGACTTGCCACTACTACTCAGGAAACCACAGACAAACCAGTTTGAGTTCCTAACGCTTTATACACACCGAGTCTAGTCAGATTGGAGTGAGGGAGCTGGAGCTAAAACAAGTCTTAAGAAAGGGCAAGGATAGAGCAAACGAAGCAAACATAAAGTAGGACATTGCTTGTCCACTGGAAAGGAAACGTAAGGGGGAATACTATTTCTGTACTTTTCCAACATGGATGGAACTCACAGGCTGGTAAGTGATCTGGGAGACGGTGGGGTGTAAAATCCTTTAAGGTTCTCAAACAAGAGGTGTCGACTTTCATTAGAGGGTTTGAAAAAGAAAGGTTGAACCATGAAAATAGAGAGCTAATCTTTGTTTGTTTTTTTACTGAAGAGTTCTCACTGCTTTTGAAGTTACTCGGTAGACAGGTTGTCCCCAATATTTTTGTTCATACTCTGTGACCTGTGGCTGGGTAAAACTGACTAATATCAAAGCCAGATTCAACCATAAATCAGGATTGATGTAGCCAAAGTTTAATGTATATACACAACAGAGACCTCCATCAACCAGAATGACTATAAGTAGCAGGCAAGTGAGAAAATGCTGAAATTAAATATAATCATAAAATTATATGTCATCATAAATCACAGAACAAACATGACTTTGTGGAGTCAAAATGATATACAGTATGAAAAACACACACAGCAGATAGACACATGTAAAAAGTAATAATGAACAACAGGGACTAAGGTAAACATCGGAACTAACTACATGTACTGATTATTGGATGTATAACTGATGTGTGCGGTGCATAGTAACCAAGGAAATCTATTGGTGAAGGTAGGGGATGAAATACATAGTCCGGGGGACACAAAAATCCATAGAGTCGGTGCAGAATGGAGCGACCAAATAAGGCTCCACGGAGGGGCGAGACCGTGACAAGGTCAAAGGCTTTGAAACAAATATATTTTCCTGTGATCAAATATCAATGCCATGATACTCAACGATAGCATCTGATGGGCACATTATTCAGTGATTGTCCTACGTAACATCAATATTTACAACCCATGTGACACTGAAAGTTCATACAGAGTTTCAATTTCAAAATGAACCATTTCACAATTCATTTAGAAGTATTGGCTCAATATGCACAGATACACACCAATAACACTAATTCCTTCATTCCTGTTCTTCTAGTAGCAGGATATAATGCTGGCAGCACTAACTCTTTTTTCAAAATAAAAGCCACATTGAAATTTAACACGTTAGGTAATGCAGAAGGGAGTAGGAACGGTGACGTACCGGTACATTGAAGAAACTAACCGCCGGAAACTCTGCGGGCCAGCAGAGGGAGTGCTAGTACCGGGAGATGTGATAGGAGATGTAGCAAACTCTAAAAAGCATCAGAGCCCGTCTACAGAGAGCCTGTCCACTCCCTATTAAACCCCATTGTACCAAATTAAGTTGCATTTCCATCAGAGTGGGGGTGATCGAAAAATGTGTAAATTTTTTGGGATTTCAAGTGCAAAATGAATGGGAGTCTATGAAGCTAGACGGCTAAATTTGTCTCTAGCGACTGATTGTCGTTGAGAAATCTCAGATTTTTCGAAAGTTGAACGAACAAGGACTTATGTCCTTTCGATATCTTACAGTTTGAGTCGTTGTTGCCCATAACACGCTAGCATTCTGCTAATGAATACTGTGGGCTGATTACGACCAGAGTTTCCACTTGATGGCACCCGAAGCGGAACCAGCCCATCTCCCGGCATTCTCTGACAATTTTAAGGTGGATTTTTTCGCCCAAATTAGTTTTATTTTAACCAAACTTTTTTTTGGTTGCTGGCACTTTTATTTATCTATCGATTGGTATGATAGGTGTCGGGAGAAGGGACTCTTCCATTGTGAATATTTCGGCATGGTCTTTAAAGCATTAGCAAACCAAAACTTTCTAGCACGTGTATTAACAGGGAGAGCCTAGTCTGTCAGCTAGAAAAAAGCAAGTGACTCAGAGCTTGCCGTAAAGCAGTATCTCTGGCCCTATGATGTGTATGACATCAGTGACATTTAAAAAGGCTTTTTAGAACAAAAAACAACTTTAAAAAAATCTAACACACAGCAGTGTGTATTTTCTTTGCCTCCCCTTTCGAATGCAACATTCGAATTACTAGACAAAAACTTATGCCCTGAGAAAAGTGGATTCTGAGTGGTATAGCTCCATAGACCTCCATTCATTCTGCACCTGCCCGTGACTGCCCTCATATGGAACTAGAGTGGAACTGCAACCAGTTTAGAAGAAAGTTTTCAGAGAGTGGCACTTCCCTCCTTATTAGACATTCTCTGAAAGGGTATACATTCTACAGTAAAGACTTCTAGCCAAATCTCAATGGTTAGCTTCAAAACCTAGAAAAAAAGGAAATCACACAATACACACTGGGTAAAGAAGCTAATGCAGCAGAGCTTGAATATTCAGTACTGTCAAATCCTCTTTGGTATACTTTTAGTTTTTAGCGTGTATGGTTCAGTAATACAGTGGCGACATGGTCCAACACCAGAGTATGTGAGCCGAGTTGAGCATTTGGAAATCCTGCTCCTCGCTCACTGAGCGGTTGTTGCGCTCCTCCTCCGCTCCACCACTCTACACTAGGGATCGACCGATATGGATTGTTTTAGTGCCGATGCCGATACAGATGTTTTCTTCATCAGCCTTAGCCGATGACCGACACGGGCTGTCAATTTTTTTGAACCGATATTTAGGGCCGATACTGCTTTTGCTCCCTCACTTTACATCATAAAAATGACACAATGATGATAACAAATGTTACAAGTCTCAATTAAAAAAAGGGTAAAACTTTATTTTGATAGTCCAAAAAGTGTATCTGTAGATGGTCTACAGATTATCTGCAGACTATCAACAACATATTAACAAACTATCTACTAACCCTAACCCTAATCCTAACCTTAACCCTTCCTTAAATGTTAAGCCTAACCTTAACCATTACCCTAAAACACATTCTAAACTTAACCCTACCCTTAAACTACAATTTTAGTTGATTATCAACAGATCATCAACAAACTATCTGTAGAGCACCTACAGATGGAATTTCGGACTCTCCAAATAAAGTGTAACCAAAAAAGGAACATTTATTGAACTTAAAAAACTATACTTAACAAATAGTAAAAACAGGTGAGGTAGAACAAGTAAGAACAAGTAAATGCCAGGAAAAAAATCAGTGAAAGCAGCAGTATTGGCCAATGCTCATACACGTAAAAACGCAAATATCGGCCCAATATATCGGCCGGCCGATAAAATCGGTCTATCACTACTCCACATCTTTTTCAACTGCTCTGCTCATACCCACACATCGCCCACATGAAAAATAATCACACTCCAAATTCCCTCCAATAATTTTTTAAGTCATATTACAATATTTAAAAAACCATCAACTGTGTGACCATGTATGTGGATCACTGAAATATTGATACTAAATCAGGTTGAAATGTTATAATGTTGTTTAAATAAACATAAAAGTGTGACAATGTACATGAAAAACAAACAGTATGTTAATACAAAACATTACAATCACATTTTACAAATATACTGTATGTATTTTCTATATATATTGTGAAGATAATTATAAATGTTAACAAACTTAAAAAAGATTCCATCTGGGCATAAAACAAAAATAGGCTTTAATGTTATACAAAAAGAATAAACTACAGGTTTGAATTGCTGATTTTATACTATATGGCCTTCTGGACGATATTGAAATGCTTTATTAAACTCAAAGGTAACAATGAAGAGATTTTTGATCTCCATCTGGTCTTGGTCAGTACCCATTTTTCAGTATTATGTAGTTCACCAATGGTTTTCTTAGGTAAAACATTCCAGTAATGAAGCCTGCATTCATTAAAGCATGAATGAATGTGTCCATATTAGCTTAGGCTTCACATTAGTATTAGAGTTGTATACAAAGGTTTGTGCACCCCTGGAAATAACAAATGTTACAATCAATCTTTCTGTGACCTGTCCGCTACATGGTACAATGTGAAAAATGACACCCTTTTTTACATTTCTACAGGATTGCTATATATTGTATTTTCATAGATTCAGTTAACATGCGTGTGCAAATGTTTGGGCACCCTGTCCCTTAGTACTTGGTAACACCTCCTTTGCCAGTTCTAAAACTGCTTCTAAAAATGTTCTGTAGCCAGCTGTGGGTCTTCCTATTCTGGACCTTGGAATGCTTCCCCACTCTTCTAGCTCAAAAATAGTTTCCAGACTCCTTACATGCACTGTATCTCCCCACAGATTTTCAATAATATTCAATCTAGGAAATTAGACAGCCATCCAAAAACTTTTCATGATTGTTTTCACAGAATGATTCATGTGCTATAACATAATTTATTTTCCAAGGGTGACCACATTTAGCATACAACTGAATGTGAACCTACTGTAGATTTTTTTTCAATGCTAAGGAATTCAAAATCCAGAGTCTCTCTTTATTCTGTTTATAATAATGAGTACCCCTGTATTTATTTAACCTTTACTTAACCAGCTACAGTAGGCCAATTGAAAAACAGACTCATTTGCAACGGCGACCTGGCCAAGATAAGGCAAGAGAATACAGAACACAGACACTCAGAGAATCAAATATGAAGGCTGCATTAGAGAGGTAGCTCAGTTAGTATGCAAAGTGGCACGGCAATAACAATAAAATAGGTAACTTAGCAAATAATATTGTGCTACTAACTTACAAGGAATAACTGACGGTGCAGATGGGTATGTGGAAAATAAACTATAAGCAGCAATGTGAAATTGAAGCACAGGGCATGTCCAATTAAGGCCAAGCTGTTTATGAGTACACATTAAGCCTGTGAGCCACTATACTGTTGTAGCTACTATACTGTAGTGATACAGCTCTTTAATTAGATAGCTTGTAACACTATTACTGAACTATTATTGTAAACATTTTTGTACTTGGTTAGGTAAGCATTAACACACGACACACTGTGCATTGCCAGGGAATAACTGCACACCTCACCAGTCTGGAATATGCTAATATAAAAAAGTTGCTAACATTTTATTTAGGAAAAGTAATGTTTTAATTAGTATATTTAGCTTAAGAAAATGGTTGCGATGACTGCGGTTATTGTCTAACACATTAACGTACCCCGCACCACTCCTCTTAATGTTGCCATGTTAGTACTCCACAAATCAAGTAGTTCCTATTAAACTGATATTTAGATAGTTCACACCTTGTATAAACGTTTACAGTCTCCTTTAATTTAAATGGCATTCGTTTTCCAGTCTGCTTAAGTGATGCATTTGTTTATGCAGTTTAAATGTTTAGTTGACTAGTATATACAAACCATTGACTGTATTGTATATACTAGGTTGATATAGACTCCACTGTGAACGTCAACCAGCCTCTAGCTGTAGCTACTGTACCAACAACGCAGTCAAGCAAACATCTGTGCAGTTTTGCATTGCATGTGCTTTTCTTTTAATTGTTTTCCTGGTGACATTTATTTACATCCATCATAGGCCACAATGTGCAATCTTGTCTGGGAACGAAACGTTACGAATACGAGCAGACTTAGAGTCCAGGGTTTCAATATTGTGTGAGTTTAGTAACATAGGCCTTAACCATGCACCCTTTGAGAAAGGGATTACCTTTAAATTATATAGTCAAGAAGGGATGTAAGCAGGCAAGATGGGAAGAACTTTAAGTTATATGCAGTTGTAGATATTGCAAAAATATAACTGGATCTGGGCAAATCAAAGACATGTATTACCGGTACCTGTTCAAAAGATTCAAAGCCATTATCAATATATTAATCCTGAAGCAATGAAACCCCTCAACCATATATTATGGAATGTGGAAACTAGTTTTATAGGAGAAAATACATTCTTGAGATTTTATTCATGAATTACATGCAAACAATAACTAAAATGTATATATTTCTGCATTGACACAACCATATGTCTTGTTGTGAATGTTATGTGCCAAAGAGACCACTGGGTAGTAGATGCTCTTGAAACAGTGCTATATAGAGCATGCTGTCAGCGCATCTCATTGTTTTGAGCCAATGGTTAGACCAAATCTGCTGCTGTAATGATATCTTTTTGTCGTGGTGATTGTTTTGTACAGACCTCAGCAATTCCATCAGCTCTGTTAGTTTAAAGCCCTTTCATTATTGACCTTAATGCTTTGGGGGCATTTGCATTCATTCACAAAAGATTTGTTAACTGCAGCAACATGGTTGAAAGGGTTGTTAAGATACTGTGCCTCTGAAAGTTGATCACAGTCAATAGGCCATTGTGTTTTTATAGTTCAATGGAGATGTAAGCACCTAAAACAACTTGTAATTTAAACCATACTGTTTATTTATTGAAACAAATTATCTTGTCTCTCTTGAGCAGGACATTGGGTTAGATTCAATCGGACACTACTAACTTTCTCACAATAATTGTACTTCTGAGTAACTGTCTAAAGTCAAATGTTGATGATATTTGTATGTGGAAATTTACTCACCAAGTACTCATATTTACCAAGCATAGCCTGGCTGGACTTTTGGCCTGACCGGACTTTTGGCCTTTTTACAATAGAAGACAATAAATGGGAAAGAAATTGTCCCTTCTTCAATGAAAGATGCAAATCTGGGACTTTGACAATAACAAACTTCTTTTGAATCATCCCAGTTAGGGCTGGATGTGTAACATGTGGTTCTTTGCTCATTTATATTTCTAATTATGGAATGTTTTATACAAGGGATGGGCCAGAAAATATGAAGGAATTAATTATGGTGAAAATAGATGTAACTATGTATAATGTATACAGTTCCTCACAAAAGTGAGTACATCCCTCACATTTTTGTAAATATTTGATTATAACCTTTCATGTGACAACACTGAAGAAATGAAACTTTGCTACAATGTAAAGTAGTGAGTGTACAGCTTGTATAACAGTGTAAATTTGCTGTCCCCTCAAAATAACTCAACACACAGCTATTAAGGTCTAAACCGCTGGCAAGAAAAGTGAGTACGCCCCTAAGTGAATGATTCATACTGGTCACTGGAAGTTCAACATGGCACCTCATAGCAAAGAACTCTTTGAGGATCTGAAAAAAGGAATTGTAGCACTACATAAAGATGGCCTAAGCTATAAGGTTCCACACTCAGAACAGGCCTCACCAATAGTTGACCAAAGAAGTTGAGTGCACGTGTTCAGCGTCATATCCAGAGGTTGTCTTTGGGAAATAGACGTATGAGTGCTTCCAGCATTGCTGCAGAAGTTGAAGGGGTGGGGGGTCAGTCTTTGCTCAGACCTTATGCCGTACACTGCATCAAATTGGTCTGCATGGCTATCGTCCCAGAAGAAAGCCTCTTATAAAGATGATGCACAAAAAGGCCTTCAAGCAGTTTGCTGAAGACAAGCTGACTAAGGACATGGATTACTGGAACCACGTCCTGTGGTCTGATGAGACCAAGATAAACTTATTTGGTTCAGATGGTGTCAAGCGTGTGTCGCAGCAACCGGGTGAAGAGTACAAAGACAAGTGTGTCTTGCTTACAGTCAAGCATGGTGGTGGGAGTGTCATGGTCTGGGCCTGCATGAGTGCTGCCGGCACTGGGGAGCTACAGTTCATTGAGGGAACCATGAATGCCAACATGTACTGTGACATACTGAAGAAGAGGTTTAGAACCTTAATGGCTGTGTTGAGTTATTTTGAGGGGACAGCAAATTTACACTGTTATACAAGCTGTACACTCACTACATTACATTGTAGCAAAGTATAATTTCTTCAGAGAAACTCACCTAAAATCAGTTTGAAAGATTTTACCTGCGTTTTAATTCAATAAACAAAACTGGGTATGTACAGTACTCGGTGCTCCAGGACTGTCGATCATTGTTGCTAATTTAGGTGTGTAGCTGAAATGTATTATGTATAGTGTAATGTGACTTGGGTCATATTGTTCTACTCGAAAGCCATTCAAAATGTATTTTTGCTTCTCCCTGAAAGAAAAGTACATTAGTTCTGTTTTCTGCAGGAACCTATACAGTGAATGTGGCCTAGTGATTAAAGGCAATTGCCAGCAATGCAGTAGATTTGGAATGCAGGAGATTGTGAGTTCAAAACCAAGTAAGGATGTCTACTTTGGACAGACACTACCATTAGACAAATGTAATTGTATAATTATAGAATAATTTAAATAAAGTCTGTTGTATTATATTAGTGATTACTGTATGAATTGCATCCAACTCCAAATTCCAATGCAATCCATCCCTTTTTTTTTGCGGTTTAATTTGTTTTGTAGAATCCTCTGTTAACTTAACCTCCCTTTGTATAGCCTAGAACTGATTTTAAGAAAGCTGGTGTCTACTCCATACTCCAGAATGCAGTAATGAATCCTGTGTGAAAAGTTGTATTTATATTGTATATCCATGTGTTAACAATTAAAAGAGATACTATATATTGTAATATGAACAGTATACGAACCATTAGTTACAAGAAATACACATTAAATAATAGCAAAACAATGTTGAAAAATAGAAAACAATTGTGAATTGCACTGATACAACAATTTACACAACAATTGAATTCATCAATTTAGTTTTGCTATAAAAATAGTTGGCAGAGAGGTAATGAAATAATGGCTAATTGACAGATTTTGTGGTTGTTGCTTTGTGGAAATACTTGTTATTTCACCATAACTGAAACAACATTAATAGGTAACTAGCATGGTCTTACCCCCAATATTGTCTTCTCATTAAAAACATTTCCCACATCTTATCTAGCTGTTTCCTTATAATTTCTGCAGCAAAGCTTACTATTGATGTGCAGTTACCATGCTGTTACCCAGTTGTTTCGTCTGTGTCTCCTGGGTGTTTCCTATTAATTTCCTAGTTATTTCGGTCCTGCTACCATTTACTTCTCTTCCTCATTCTAACGTTACTTCAACTTCAGCAGGTCAGCTTTACCATGTCTACATGCTTAAATGCATTGAATTGCTGCAACGTGATTGACTGACTCAATATTTGCATTAACAAGCAGTTGAACAGGTGTACCTAATGAAAGTGTCTGGTGAGTGTGTATAGCTCTGGAAAGAAGTGACCCAGGAAATACATTTAATAAATTAGAGGCTTTTTCACTACGCAACACTCGAAAAAGGCTCGAGCCGATGGATTACTTTAATGTGTAAGTTTGCAGGTCCCCCCTGAACGCTTCACCCCTGAACGCTCGCAATTGTGTATGCAATTCAGAACTGTTTTGAGATGGGCACGGAGAAGTACAGTACCTGTTTGGTTAATACAGTTATTTGTCCGCTTCTCTGTCGATGTGTCAATTGCAGAGCACTCAAAAACATTCATCTCATCATCACTAAAATCACTCACACTTGTTTAATACAAGAAGCCATACTGTATGCTAAAAAGTAAACAAACTGGTTACTTAGGATTTAATTGTCAAATTAAATGTTTATGTTTATTTACAGTCTATAGGGCATGTAAGTCAGCTCAGGATCAGCTGTTTCTATTTGGAAATCCTTGACTTTCATTAAGGAGAGAGACAGTCATTCACATGATCAGATAACATAGTTTTTGTTTGTGACATGCTTTAATCCCTGGTGCCATATGTTGACATTTTTGTATTTCTTTTCTCAGATCCTTTGATGAGGATTGCTTTGTGAGGAAATAGTATGACTTGGAGACAGGTATAAAAAACAAATGACGTAAAGGATGTCTTAACAATACAGCCACGATAGAGAACAGAAGACGATTGGTGTCTGGTGAAAATTAATCTAAAGGCTAAAAATGACCTGCATGTCTCAAGTATGGCAAAAATTAAGGACCTCTGACACCTTTTAATTGATTGGAACAACTGTGAAAGTAGCTACCGGTCAGTGGTTATTTATTGGACTTGAGGAAGACAAAAACATAGTAGGACCAAGGCACAAAAACTGCAGAATGTTCATGAACTTCAGAAGAATCCGGAAATGTCAGTTTGTGCAGCTGCTGATGATGTGCTTTGTCCTGTCCATGGTGATGGTTTGCTGGGAGCAGCTGGACTACCATGTTGTCAGCCATGTGAAGTCCTACTCCTACCGCTACTTGATCAACAGCTACGAATTCATCAACAAAAGCTTTGGAATCAGCCAGCTGGAGGCCGAGGGTCTGAACAACATCCCATACCTCATCAACCACCGCAACAAGTGTAACGGCAATGAACTGCTGCTGCTGTTTGTTAAATCTTCCCCTGAGAACTTTGGGAGGAGGCAGGCCATCCGAGCCACCTGGGGGAATGAGACCTATAGCGAGAGGGAGCTCAGGGTCACCATTAGGGTAGTGTATGTCCTGGGGGTCCACCCTGACATCCAGCAGAGGGACCGTATGCAGAGAATGCTACTGAAGGAGGACCAAGTCTACAGGGACCTTGTCCAACAGGACTTTCTGGACACCTTCCACAACCTCACCATGAAACTGGTGCTGCAATTCCGATGGAGCCATGCGTACTGCAGCAACGCTCGTTTCCTCATGTCAGCTGATGATGATGTCTTCGTCCACTTGCCCAACCTGGTGAGTTACCTCCAGGACGTGAGCCAGCGGGGGGTTCGGGACCTCTGGGTGGGCCACGTGCACAGAGGAGCCCCCCCTGTCCGCCAAAAGTCCAGCAAGTACCATGTGCCTTATGAGCTGTACCGGTGGCCCTCCTACCCAGACTACACAGCGGGGGCGGGGTACGTCATCTCAGGGGACGTGGCCTCCAAACTCTACCAGGCCACGCTGTCCCTCAAAGCCTCACTGTACATCGACGATGTGTTTATGGGGATCTGTGCCAGTGCAATGGGGTTGTACCCCCAAGAACATGTTTACTTTTCAGGGGAAGGGAAGGCCCCTTATCACCCGTGCATCTACGATAAGATGATCACTTCTCACGGACACAAGGCAGATGTCCGGTACCTGTGGAAGGTAGCGACAGACCCGCAGATCCAAAACATTACTGCTGGCCTGGCTGGAAAGTTGTACTGCACAGCAGTTAGAGTAATGCTCCTTTGTAAACCTTACAATTTCAACACTTACTCATGCAAGGCAGCCTTTTCATAGTTTACTGGTTCATAGAATGTCACTTCCGTTCTCTTGAATGGGGACTGATACATTTTTATTTTTAAACATCTCCAAAGCTATACTCTTCATCTTGTATATTAAACACTCCTGCATTGACAATTTGACTTGACTAATTACTTAGAAATTATTTAGAATGTATTACCTCACATTTTCACCGGGAGATTTTGTCCAGTCAAAAATCTACCTGTGTCATGCTTCCAAACCCTTCTCTCTATATAGGTAACTCTCCTACTTTCCCACACTCTATTTCCATGTCTCCTAAAAATAACCGGCTGCAAACCAGGAGCAGACATTTCTTGCCACGGGTATTTCCAAGACATTACACAATCCCCTTCAGACCACTTCCTCCTCACCACATCACCTACAGTTTTTCCAGTGAGTCTGTTGACTTCCCTTACATGGAAGAGTTAGGCTGAATATTTTGTAAGCCAGGCAAATAATAAATCATTAAACTCACTTCACAACATTTTGTAAGGGTATTCACTGTTCTGTATTATAAGAGAGCTGAAAAGTATAATTAAGATAAAAAATTGCCATTCCTCTGTCCAGTACCTGCTTACACATGAAAGATCTTAACTCCTGGATTGTATTTTATATACAGTGCAGTACATACATTTTTTTAGACAGTAACACAAGTTTTGTTCTTTAACCCAATGTGTGCTGGAGTAGAGCCAAACAAATCATCCCTGTACAAATATTTACACTGCACTACACAGTATACCAGAACAAAAGGATAATGTCTGCACTCCCTTTTGAACATCAATCGGCATAAAAGCGGGAGCTAAATTCTGTGAATGTAGACTAACCACATGTTATGAAGTGGACACGCAGCTATTGGTTTGTGTACAACGTCAGAGCAAGGAGAACACAAACTTGGAAACCATGATAAATTAACTCCCATCGAGTTAGAGCAAATACCAATAAGTTCTCTTCACTGTGGTTGAATGAAAAATGCAGATTGTAAATTAGGTACACTGACTGAGTACCCTGGAGTTGCTGCTTCTAAAACCCAGAGCTTGATGTAGAAGGTGAGTGCAAATATTGCTCACTTACTGTGTGCACGTTATGACTTTCTTTCAGCCATATTACTATTTTAAGGTTGAGAAACTCAGAAGTACAGAACATCACAAGTGGTTAGCAAATATCACATTAGCTGATCTACTGTGCGGTACTTGATTTAGTGATTGTACAATTGCTAGTACATGATACTTACTTTTTTGCAACTGTTAAGGTATGTGAGAAATAATGTTCTACAACTTTCACAATAGAATTATCAGTAGGCTCTATGTCAGTAATTGCTGTACCTTACTGGAAATGAAGGCGAGATGCATACCAAAATAGCAGCCCTACAGCCGGTGGTCACCTGGGTGTTAAAATAACTAAATCGCGTCATTAGCATGTGTGCGAGTATAGACAGCAGTTGCTCTACATCAATTAATATAGTGGGTGGAGAGGGAGGATAAAAGGATATATTCCTCAAGAGATTCAACTTTAAAATATTGATAAAGGGCTTGAGAAGAGCAAATATTTGTTTACCTCCGCCTACTTGAAAGACTCTCTTCTGTCTCGTTTGTCACCAAGATGTGACTGGAGCCTCCCTGACTTGCCTCATGCATTACTTCAATCTGTAGACAGAAAATGTTTTGTTTGATTTATCCTTATTCATACAGATACACACAGTTCATGGACAGGTAGAAAACATGTCACATACTAAAAAACAGTATACCTTCTTTTAAATATCACTCCCCTGGTGAAGCTACTAACAATTGTGAAAATTTGTATTTATTTATTGTTGATTTTTTTACCCCTTTTTTCTCCCCGGCTTGTCCAATTCCCCAGAATGCTACCTTGGCGGCAGCTTTGCAACTCCTCCGGCAGATTCGGGATGGTGAAGGGCACTCACATGGTTCATCCAACCACATGTCGCCAAGCCGGCCAATTGTTATCACACTGCTCATCCAACATGGAAGCCTTTAGTTAGTTCATGCACAGGATGATTACACTCACCAACTATACTTCCACGTTTGAACTAACAAGCGCCCGATCTGCACACGAGTAGCTGGAGAGTAACATTCCAAGGTAGATAATTTGACTTATCTATCTCACATTCTGAACAGCACTGTGCCAAATTGCGCTGCCTCGTGCTGTTGTAGAAGTCGTAGTCAGGCTCGAAATATTATTTTGCATGATGCCACATTATTGCTGGTAACAACCAATTGACTAGTTGCAACAAAAACAAAAAATTTATCAGATGTATCTTGGTTGTTGTAGCAATTGTGTGCATTCATTGCACATAACTTTAAACATATGTATAACATTACATAAACCTACATTGTTTCATATGCAATTGTCTCTAAAGATCTGTCCCTTTATCTTACCTTCAGGCTCCCTTTGACTCTGCGGTTTATGTTTTTCTTTTTGCTAAGCTCAGTTTCTGTGGGCTGCTTTGTGGCACTGGAGTTGTCTGAGAGCCTTCGACTGGGTGCTGGACCATGTCACAGGTCAATGACAGATAGAAGAAGACAGAGAAGTCAAAATGGATTTCACACTCTTTCACACTCTGTAATAGAAGCAGACGTAGCGAAGTCCAGGGATCTGAGTTGAAACAATTGCTAAGGTGTGGAATACCAGCAGAGGGCCTTGGCCAACAGTGATTTTATCCTCTAGATGAGTATGACAGGTTTTCAATAGCAGTTTGTATGTTTGTATGTTGAAATGTGCCTTTTGCCTTTTCACATTCACATTTTAAACACAACCCTCCATATTCAGTTTTATTCCAAAAAGTATTTATACACCCACACTCTAACTAAATGTTGTTGAATTTTGCTCAAGTTTGTGATCTGATCAAAGTGGGACAAGACTTGCCTGTGGATTGACCGGTGGTCCTGGGCGTCTTGGAGGGAGCGGGCCGTTTGGGTGAGGACTCGGGCCGGGGAGCCACAGGCTGTACCGGCCGGGTCTGTTTAGCAGACAACTTCTTCAGACTAACCTGTCTCTTCTCAAATATCTCCTGTACATCCTCTAGCCTCTTAAGAGCCTTCTGCACTTTGAGCTGGTGGAAAGTACAACCAGGGTCAACAAAAGGGACCAGTGTTCATCAGTAGGCTAAACTAGGACTCCACAGAGTTACCTTGACTGCATCATTGAGGACAAGCTCATACTGGTTGTGGATGTTCTTCAGGTCGCTCAGTTGGTTCTCCTTAGCTGTCTCCAGGAACTTCTCAATGTCCTGCAGGGCTGCCTCAGCCCCTTCCTGAGACTGAAACTTATCTACCGCTTGAGAGGCCAGGATGTACACCCCCGAGTCACACCAGTGGTTCACCTGCAACCAGTAGAGATCACATGAATAAACAATAAGGATAATAAATTAGGGCTAGGCTCCATATACAGTGCATCCAGAAAGTATTCACTGCGCTTAAATTTTCCACATTTTGTTATGTTACACCTTTATTCCGAAAAGGATTAAATTCATTATTTCCCTCACAATTTTCCAAACAATACCCCATAATGACAATGTGAAAAAAGTGTGTTTGAAATCAAAAGCAAATCAAAAGCAAATTTATTAAAAATAAAAAAATTAAAAGCAGATGTACATAAGTAGTCACAGCCTCTGCTCAATACTTTGTTGAAGCACCTTTGGCAGCAATTAAAGCCTCAAAGTCTTTTTGAGTATGATGCTACAAGCTTAGCACTGTATTGGATGGGGAGCGTCGGTGCACAGCCATTTTCAGATCTCTCCAGAGATGTTCAATCGGGTTTAAGTCTGGGCTCTGGCTGGGCCACTCAAGGACATTTACAGAGTTGTCCTGTAGCTACTCCTTTGTTATCTTGGCTGTGTGCTTAGGGTCGTTGTCCTGTTGGAAGATGAACCTTCATCCCAGTCTGAGGTCCAGTGTTTCTGTACATTGCTGCATTCATCTTTCCCTCAATCCTGACTAGTCTCTGCCGCTGAAAAACATGCACACAGCATTATGCTGCCACCATAATGCTTCACTGTAGGGATGGTATTGGCCATGTGATGAGCGGTGCCTGGTTTCCTCCAGACATGACACTTGCCATTCAGGCCATATGTTTTATCAGACCAGAGAATTTCGTTTCTCATAGTTTGCCTTTTGGCAAATTCCACACAGGCTCTTGTGCCTTTTACTGAAAAGTGGCTTCCAAACTTCTTCCATTTACAGATTATGGAGGCCACTGTGCTCTTTGGGACCTTCAATGCTGCAGATATTTTTCTGTACTCTACCCCAGATCTGTTCCCTGATAAAACCCTGTCTCAAAGGTCTACAGACAATTCCTTGGACTCCATGGCTTTGTTTGTGCTCCGACATGCACTGTTAACTTTGGGACCTTATATAGACAAGTGTGTGCCTTTCCAAATCATGTCCAATCAACTCAATTTACAACAAGTAGACTCCAATCAGGTTGTGGAAACATTTCAAGGATGATCAGTGGAAACAGGATGCACCTGAGAAAAATATTTAGCATCATGGCCAAAGCTGTGAATACTTATGTAAATGGATTTTTTTCAAACACACTTCTTTCACATTGTCATTATGGGGTATTGTTTGTAAGATTTTGAGGGAAAAAAATAATTTGAATCCATTTCGGAATAAGGGTGTAACATGACAAAATGTGGAAAAAGTGAAGCGCTGTGAATACTTTCCGGATGCATTATAAGTAGGACTGAAACGATAAGTAGACATTATCTACAACGTCGACAATAAAAAATTATATATATATTTTTGTTTTCGAGAAGTCAGACCTATTTTAAGTGCCTGCAATAACGTGATTGACCAGTGCGGCACTGTAGTGGTAGACTGTAATGTATGGAGGACCAAGTCTGACAAAACAAGAAATAAATATATAAATAAATAAATGCTCAAAAAATAAATAAACATACAATAAATAACAGTAAATAAATAAATCTAGGCAGTAATTAAATTATACAATGAGACATTAATGTATATATCTTTTTTAATTAGCTTCTTTATTTATACACCTTTGTAATAATTACAATGCAGTATAATGCTAACCAACCAATGGGCAGACATTTTCCCCCTAAGACTCAGCCCCTTCTCATTTGCATAATGAGGCAGAAATGCATACAGAAATGTAAATATGACAGGTAGAAATAAATAGCGTTGAAGAAATAAATAGGGTAAAAAAATACAAAGGAAGAATAAAACAGACAGAAATATTATAATATACACATAAATACATACATTTAAAAAATAAGTCATGAATAAATAAAGTTGAAAATTATAACGGACAATAAATAAATAAGGTAATTATTACAAAGGTGAATAAATAAAGAAGCTAATTAAAAGAGATATATATTAATGTCTCATTGTATAATTTAATTACTGCCTAGATTTATTTATTTACTGTATTTATTGTGCAATTAATTGTATGCTTATTTATTTTTTGAGCATTTATTTATTTATATATTTATTTCTTATTTTGTCAGACTTGGTCCTCCATAGTAATGCAGCCCTCCCATATGCAATCCAATAGAAGAAAACAGCGCTAAAATGTCAGTGTGCAAACGGAGCAGAACAAGTCGCGTGTGGGAAAGTTTCACTAAAGTTCAAACAAAAAATAATGTCATCTGTAATGCGTGCAAGGCGGAACCTGCTTTCCATGGAAGCACAACGTGCATGCTGGAACAATTAAAAAGGAAACATCCCATCACAAGAGGAGATGGAACGGTGAGAGGTAAGTGTGCTCCAGCTGGAACTAAGCAAGATGGCCAGTTAGCGACACCAGTTGATAAAAACGCGTTACACAGTATTTCACGCAAATTAACACCATAGCAACATGTCCACAGACAGCAGTTAGACAGTTCAGTGTATACGACCATAATGTAATAAGACACATTTAGGTAGTTATAATAATTGTTTGTAAATTAATATTTTAGCCAATGTGTCCGGAAGCAAATGCCCCTTTTTCTGTTTCAGTTCTACAGCAGTGGGTATATTGATGACTTTCTTTTGAGGAGGAATTATTGTACATTACTTTTTTTGTTTACTTGTATTTTTTATTTAGATATTTTATTTAGAGAGCATTTGTGATTTGAATTGGACAAAATTGGACAAAAAGAGGCCTGTTCAGTTGGCTCAAAGTGCAATTAAAAATGTTTTTATTTCCAGTTTTTTTCATTAGTAAGAATAGGTATAACTCAATGTTTTAACAAATTGCAAAAAGCTGTATAATCATTCAAAGCCTACTGATTAATCGTTGAAAATATAGATGATTAGTCGACTAATCATTCTAATAATCGTTAGATTAATCGATTACCAAAATAATAGTTTGTTGCAGCCCTAACTGTAAGTAAGAAATAAGGCATCAGGAGGTGTGGTATATAGCCAATATACCATGACTAAGAGCTGTTCATATGTACAACTTAGTGTGGAATGCCTGGACACAGCACTTAGCCAAGGTATACAGTGAACCGTCGCTATATCGCGTTTCACCTTTCACGGTCTCGCTGCTTTACGGATTTGCAGGATGCAGCGGCTCAGTCAGAAGAGCAGTGAAATACACGTGAGTCACTATTTGTCCTACTGTACTTTGTATTTTTTTTCATAATAATTTCTCTCCCGTTCTAATCCAATGACTCGGGTCGCGGTGGGGCGGAGCTGATCTCCGCAATTTGAAGCATTCAGTTCGTATTGATGATTAAAATTATAATAATTTTACAGTACAGTAGTTATTTGTAAAAAAAACTTTATACAGTAGTTTATTTGTTAAACAAATGCTTGGGCCTGTAAAATGGTTTTGTTCTTTGGTTTCAATGTATTATGGAGTATTTCACTGTATAATAATTGTAAAAAAATAAAGGTTACTACTTCACGGATTTCGCCTATCACGGGTTCTTTTTGGAACGTAACCCCCGCGAAAAACGAGGGTTCACTGTACTGGCAAAACATCACAAGCCCCCGAGATGTTTTATTTCCGAGATGTTTTATGCAATTAGAGCAATAAAATTTGATGTAATTTCATACCCATTTTATATGGTTTTTAATACCACTACTATCAGCCAATCAGCGTTCATTGAAACCACCCAGATTACAAGTACACTTTTGTTTAAATTTCACAGGGTTTTATGACATATCAGCGAGGCAGAGCTCTTTGACATCCTAGCGACCACACACTAGCGACCACACACTTCTGTGACAATCTGCCTGAGCTCCGAGTGTTTCATAAGTCTGGTGACAGCCCTGTTGACATCCCCTCTAACAGGATTAGCTAGTATTATTTTCTTCACCTTTTCAGCTGCACAACCTTATCTTATTTTACAAATCCAAAGAAAAGATTATAAATAGTTTATAATACTGATAAGGGTGTCTTCATTGTATGTCCACAGTTAATACTTAAATATCTCATACTTAGATCCTTACTCTCATGAAGAATATATATGCATAAAATGTATTTTTTTTCCAAACAAGTAAGTAAAAACATAATTAACAACACTTGACCAGTGGCAAGCTCAAGCACATTTAGCAGAAAAACATTCCAACATACTTTGTCTGTCATGTAATAATAACAATAATAATAACAATGAATTGTATTTATATAGCACTTTTTAAATAATCGAAAGCACTTTAACATAGTAATGGTGGGAGGTTCACCTTACCGCAAATAGCTAATGAGTAAAAACCAATCAAAACGTGAGCACATTTTTTGAGCAAATACTGAAATCAGCATATACTCTTGTCCAGACCAAGTAGGTCTGCACTGTGAGTCACCTGGGTTGCGTCAGCCAGACAAACTACTGCTAGCGTAAACTTACAACCTCTGTTATTCACCTCACCTTGTCGATGCCAATGTGTATCCTGTGCGATTTGGACAAGATGTCGTGCTTCTTCTTGGCCTCGTTGGCGAAGTCATCACAGACGCGGCGAAGTTCCACACACTTGGGCCGGATGGAGTCCAGAGCGTAGTGGTTGCTCTGAATCAGCTGGTCCCCATGTAAAGCATGGAGCTGGGCTTTGTCCAGGGACTCCTAACACGTGTGTTAACACACACACACACACAGCAACACAACACAGAGTACTGTTCAGGTCATATGACCAACACAGTGAGGCATATCCGTGTTAGGCTCACACTCAATAAAATGAAAGGCTAACAAATCATGTGCTTTATAAAGAAATATTTATTTTTAGGTGTTCATAACATCTCATTATGTAATGTGTCATGGGACTGACCTGAGCTTTGTTTTCTAAGGCCTTGAGGTCCTTCAGTAACATCTCCACCCGGGCGACGCAGTCTCCAATGTCTGACATGACCAGGAGGGCCTCCATCATGCCGTCCAAGGACACTTTCACCTGGTGAATTCAGACAGAACACCCCAGGTCATTTGTGTTGGGGACACTTTCACCTGGTGAATTCAGACAGAACACCCCAGGTCATTTGTGTTGGGGACACTTTCACCTGGTGAATTCAGACAGAACACCCCAGGTCATTTGTGTTGAGGACACTTTCACCTGGTGAATTCAGACAGAACACCCCAGGTCATTTGTGTTG
>JACXGM010001395.1:0-26352 GCA_016801145.1 Umbra pygmaea
AGCAAGCCCCAAAATGATATATCATGATATACAGTATAATGTTGAGCTCTCAGCTTCTTGTTTGACTACCCATAGTGGGGGTTTTGGCCCCCCTCCCTTCCGGGTCTCACTCCAACAGTCGTCAAGAGTGTGGAGCCTGGTAGTTCTTAGACAGCTGCTATAATCAGTCCTGTGGAACATCTAAAAATCCACTACAGCTTAAGTGTCGAGAAACAATTGTTTGCCCATATGAAGAATAAAACAAGTAGCTATGGAGCAGTGTGTGTGTAAATGTTACAAACGTTTTTTCTAAATGTTAGGTTGGCTTTCTGGCTTTACAATGTTACTTTGTCCATTTAGTCATTTGGTTGCAGATGCAGTTGTGGAAACAAAAACAACTTGGTCTCCACTCAATTCAAGTAGCCCTTGTCAGTGGATACTGATCAGCAAAATAAATTACCGGTACAAGAGCAATAGGTGTTAATAGAGTAGCTGCATATGTGCACCCATCTTTTGCCAATTAAACAAAAATGTATCTTCAATAACTGTTTTCAAAAATGTTTTGCACTGCACTGTCCCGAAAACATACCGGACCATGACCCTTAAACCGCAGTACGTACTGTACCGTGGGTTAGGTGTACCGTCACACCCCTAGAAATTAGTATTCTAGGTCTCTGGCATTATTCCAAGCTCTTGCGATGCACTTCATTTCACCTCTGTGACACACAATCCCAGTTAATTTAGATTGAAGTGATTCTGCAGTAATGAAGGAGTCCATACGGCTCTGTGATGGGTATGTGTTTTGTGTTACCAGTGCCTTTGTGCTAGCAGAACACTTCAGGGATTGGCTGTGGTGGCAGTAGCTTGTTCTCAACCACATTTCCATTGGTTTCATAAGACCTCCCTTTTAGACAACTTTGGCTTGTCTATCGGTTCCTATGACCAGAGCTGATCTTGATCCCCCCCACACACAATGCCTTCTGCCTCTTGGCAGATGGAGCGTAAAGTAGAATGAACTAACATAGTTTACTGCAAACCTTTTCCAAATCGTTTCCTCTCAATCCTGGAATCTTTAATGGTGAAACTGCCACATCCGTTAGCAATACCACAAGAATGTGGGCCCATTGCAAAAATGTTTTTGTCTTCTTTGACATCATACCACACATGATAGAGGCAGAAATATATGTGGAGTCGTGGCCTAGTCATAACTCGTCTTATTCCTAACCTCGCCTATTTACACCTTTCACCACACTGTCTGTTTCTTTATCTGTCTGTCAGTAAAAGCATAAAAAAACATATTACACAAGTAGTGTGATAAAAAGTTGTCTAAAATAGGCAGAATATGTACAGCCTTTGTTTTACTATGTCATGCAACACTCACTGCCTCCTGACTGCCTTTACAAAACAGAATCACTATTACTACCGTTCTTCAAACTGCGTCTTACATTCCAAACATTTTTGGTTCTCCCTGAGGATAGGAAATGGTGGTTATGACTTTTACAAAAACAAATCTACAGTACAATGTTTCAAAAGTTTGATTTAAAATTTTCATTTTAAGTACTGGTCTATATTTACATTAGGTCTATACATAATTTAGTGTTTTCTGGGATAAGTGCAGTGTAGAGTAGTCTGGGTCACAGTGGTGAGAGCTGCTATGTTTATGGTCCTATTGGACAGCAATATAGGAAAACCCTCGCAAACTGTGTGTGTGTCTCATGGAAATATTTCTATACTTGTCACATGAACTCTGTTTTCCAACATCTGTTTGTCTGCTTGACCCTCTGCTTGACCCCAGTGTGCTACTGGCTGTGGTTAGCTACCCTTCCCCCAGATTTTGAAAACATTACAGAATCAATGGATCTACCGTGTAGCATGAACTTATGGATTTGTGCCTACTGCTGCCCCTACCTGAAGTAATGCACACACAACAACACTTGTTTAATCTTAGGATTTGGTCTTTTATCTTAGATTCTATTTTCTATATGTCGCTGCTGGTATATCACCAGTAAATTACATATACTGTCAGTAGCAATACGATTATTGGTCTTTGTTCTAACAATGTAAAAATGCATACAATGCAATATGGCAAAAAAATCGTATTGCTTCACTTCACAATAGATCTGAGGTTATCACACATATTGACAATGGGAGGGTGTGGACATGAAAGTGATCACAAAGTCAGGTGTTTTTCTTGACATGGATTGTGTTCACAGAAGCCTCCTATCTTTGGTTAAAGGAGAATTTCGGGCGATTTCAAAACGTACCTCTGTTGTTTGCATAGTAGCGTTAATAACTCAAACAATCTGTATTGCCAAAACCGTGTTTACCTTTTGCTGCCAGTATACAACCATTACGCATTTACGGGGCAAGTAAAAAAATGTGCTTTGTTTGAGCCTCTAAACATGTTTGAAATGTCATTACTAGTCCATATCCATGTGCAGTGATTCCTTATAGTGAACACAGCGAATTTTAACAAATCAGTCCCTGTACATACCTCTGTTTATTTCCCATTTTCCAGTGAAGTCCACATTAGTCGATTGTCGAAGTCATACAATGCAATAATCCAAAACTTATTTTGGATTATTACGATTTGCCGTGGGCATACATTTCAAATAACAAATGTACAAATGTACAAACCTGCATTATAAAGTATATATATTAAATATTATAATATAACAACTTTCCTAGGTTGGCACTGTCATTTCAATCCTGTTAACTCTCGACATCATGTAGAACAATCTGTGCTAAAACAAATTTCATGATTGTTCTGTGGATAAGTCTTAGTAATCTTTTTGTATTGAAACTTGTTGTGTTTGGAATTATGTTGTTTTGATAAGAAATTGTTTTCTTGTCACAACATGTAGATGTAATACCACAGTTACCCTACTCAGGTTGAATTTTCTAATCGTAATTTGGAACCATATCAACCATATCAAAATCCTGTAAGAGAATTCTGGCAGAAGGTCTTGCTTACTTCTAAACAGATTCCTATAAGACAGTTTCTTAAAACTGTGTTAATCTAATATATGTCCTATAGGATCCTATTATAATTGAAAATCCTAAAGGATTTTTGTACTGGGGTCTATGTGTTAGTTTCACAGAAATATAGAACAATGGATAGTGCTTCAGTCACCCTGATATTAGCTATGGTGGTACTGTACTTTCAGTCATTTACAAACAGTGCAAACAGCAGCTCCCCACTACAGAGAATTGAATGCAGAAGGAAACAGCAGAGATATATCATTTTTCAGTCCTCTTATTTAAAAAAACAAATGGTTTCTAATCAACCATAAGGAGAATCCAGACAGATACATACAATACAAACCAGTGGAATTGAACTTAGCAAGACATTTAACTTCATGTTTCTCTTAAGAGATTGTGAAAATATTTGACAAAAATCCTGTTTAGCTTTCCTGGTAAGAGCATGATACATTCCCCAGGGTTGTGGGTCTGATGAATGACCTAAACGTTAATAATAATAATAAATAATAATAATAACATGAATAAAATGCATGCACTTCTTTCCTTACAAAAAACAATCAAACATTGGCCACGTTAGTTATCTAGAACATAGGTAGTTATACAACAGCCATGCTTTTTTGGCTGCCCTAGTGGGAAGGAACTCAATGACGCTAAATAATACACATTTCTTCCTTAGCGTATTTTTTTTTGTCTGTTGTTGTGATCAACACAAGATAGCTTACTAGTCACAGCTGTACAATCGCGAATAGTGACTATTGCCCTGTGAGCATGTGTTTCTGTGTACAAATGTGAGATAGAAGCCAGCTGCCTAGGGAGAATGTGCGCTGTGCAAAGGTTGTGGAAAATCATGGTGCTTGTAGTAAAACGTGGAAGTACTTCGCTTACAAGCCTAATGACAAAGGGGAACCGCGAAACAACACTGCAGTGCCAGTCTAAAAGTGCTTTAAAGTTTGTCTCACGAAGGGGGGCAAGACAAACCTCACAAAGCATATCTCTTACAACCACCCTCATCTTTTCAGGTACAGAAAAACACGACAGGTGTGATAACAGATAAATGAAAAGTGTAAATGTCCTTGTTTCCACTACAGAATTATAACCAGTTGAATTCCTGTATGCAGTGGTCCTCTTCACCCAAATGGCCGCCTTGAAAATATGGCTAAGAGGTCGGCTTTCATTAGAAAAGTGCCATTGCCACAGCAGCCACTATATCACATCCACACAGCCACGAAAGCACACGCGTTCCCATTCCATTAATAATCAGGATATCTGGCAATTTCGTGTCTATTTAAAAACTATCAGTGTTATTCAGATTATAAAATAAAAGCCAAATATACAGGACCTCAATGGATCCGCTACAAGGAGTAAAATGTTTGTGTTTAGATTACACAGAATAGAAACATTTGGGCCTATAGAATATATTATAGGCTTAGTAAAAAAATGACAAAAACAGTTTTAAGTAGTCAGATACTTTGTTAATAAATGTTTAGAAATAATGTGTTTTTGAGATTTTTGTGATCAGTGTTTTGCCTTAGTATCTATTTGGTATCGATAGCAAGGTACCAAAGCAAGTATCAGTATCAAATAAAAAATGTTGCTATCAGAACAACCCTAATGTGCTGTAACAAATGTTGGGTTGTAAACAAAATGTGCGACTGTCAGAGTGATAGCTATGAGTGTTTTTAACCACCATCTGGCCAAACATAACAATGCATACCAACAATATGGAAATAATCCACCATGCGCTCAATTCCTTAAAAGAGCAATGGCACCTTGTAAATAACATTTAAATGACGTAAGCCTAGTTCTCCACTACAAAGACTACCACACTCTAATGTTAATGGTTTTATGTATGAATAGCATTTCTCCCTAGCTACAAAAGGAGGTATGCTTCTACCAAAGCACACTCCATTTTGCTTACAAGCGACATGAGGTGTTCTGTCCCCAAGATATACGTCAGAATGTTATTTTCAAATCCACATTTGATTCTCCGGGTTCTCTCCTTCCTGACAACAGCTGGCCAGATTAAACAGTCCCTGCAGCTATTCTAGAATCTTCTCTACAGGATGGCTGTCATCTGGCATGTTTTGTTTATGCTGTACACTGACGACTGGAGATGCTCAGACCCAGAGATGCTGTTCCTTAGGTACTCTGACGACAGTAATCATAGACACAGCAAGCAACACAAAAGGGCTTTTCCATGGCTGAAATGTACATTAATTTGGACTGGGAATGTCCAGGGATCTACCAATATCATCTGAATACTTGATGCTGATATGTTATGTTGTTAATATACGGATTCTGACTGAATACTGGGATTATGTTGCGCTTCAATGCTCCACAGATATTGTTCACCATATGTCGGCTGCAGAGGGACACGAGAAAAATAAGGGGGATTATTTTGATTATTTATGGCATTAAAAGGTCTGCCATTTTGGGTGGGGAGAACAGACAGCTCAATGAGCAAGTGGAGAACTACAACTGTCCTGAGCACAAGATTTGCTAATTGAACTGAACTGAACACATTCAATGCAAATGGCAACAAACCCAGTTATGTTACTGTAACTTGAGGAAGTTGAATGTATCCAACTCAGTCTTCCAAGCATATGTTTTCTATTCTCCCAACTTAGCCTTTAATTTTGTAGGGTGGTGTAGTGCTTTAGGGAGCTCAAGTCAGAACTCGTTGAGCAGGGCAATGAGAATCAGTGGGAAGGTCATCAGCGCAAACCAGGAACCGCTAATGACATTTACAAAAACTATTGAGGAAGAATTTATTCCATATTTCCCAGAATTGCTCCCATATTTGTGGTTAGAGTTTGGGTAAGGCCTTTTCCAGTTCCAGCAACGGGGTCCATAAAGACATGGTCTAAACAGTTTGGTTTTGAGGAGCTCGGGTGGCACTCCAGAATGTTGTGGCAAACTTTCCCAGACTGGAGGCAGATGTTTTTGACAAAGGAGAGTCCAACTCCATTTTAAGGCCCATTGTTCGGGAATAGAATGTCCAACAAACTGAGATATCCAGCAATGGGTGTGGAGGTCAGGTGTCCAGATATCTTTTTCCATATAGTGTATTTGTTTTGTGTTTTATGTTGTCTTGTGTGTAACTTTCATTACCACACGTGTTCCCTCAGAGGAAAACCAAGTTATTTGAATAGAATTTGCATTTATTATAGGTCATCTGATCATAGCCTGGGACCATCTCACAGAATGTAATACTCTGTGTTCTCCTGTGGCTTTTGTTAGGTCATAATAATTAGGATGCTAAACTTGTACCCTAGGGCCTAGATTGTAGTCCTCAGTTGATTCTTTTGGCAAAATATTCTGGAATGCAGCCCGACCAAGATTTTGAGGCGGTGACAGAATTGTGTCATGTGGACACAGATAAGGCCTGTACAAAATTCTGAAACACAACCATATGATGTATCTCGCACATCCATATTGCCATAGCAATAAATGTACAACAACAAATTGCCTAGCCCTAGGTGTTAACTTTTCTCTCATGCCTCCCCACCCCCTTTTTTATGGTGATGAAAAAGCCCACAGTCCCTGGTTTGTTTTCTTCACCCAGAACAGGGCTTCCTCTAGATTACCACCTTCGAGGGATGCCCGTGGCGTGTTACAACACCGATTCAGACAGAGAAGCTATATAGGCCGGGCAGCCGAGATGATTGCAGAATTCCACAGTCGCTTGCATCCTGAATTGGGCTCGCAGCGGTAGCAGCACACGTTCCCTCCCGGGGGTAAACAACTGTGCTGTAACATATCATTTTTCTCACAACACTTAATTATTTGAAGGAACACATTCTTCCCAGAGGTAATCTCTCTCCCCATCGCTCAGAGACGTCGCCGGAGCCGTATAAGCTCCTAGTATGGTATAATCCCGCCCTGCCATGCTGAAACAGGATTATCTCTGGGAGTCTCTCTGTTTAGCAGCGTGTGGGTTGGGCTTTTGGGAAGACCAGGCTGTTACTACACATTCGAGGCTCGCTTCTGAGCACATTTGTCGTGTTTGGTAGTGCCGATGGGCCTTGCAAGGGTAATTTCAGCATCCTCCATAAATGTTTTCACTCAAATCATAAGCTCACTTAATGTGACTAGTATTAATTCACTTATATCATAACTCTGATTTTCTTTTGATCCACTCTGGTTTGTTCACACAGCCGGGGGAATTAAACTAAAATTTGAGGGGTTTCTGAAGAGCTTTAACTGTGAAATGGATAGCTTTCGAAATAGTGCCTGTAATCGAAGCAATTGGGATGAATAAATACAATGTTTAGTGTAAACGAGCATATTCCCTAAAGCCTGTGGCTAGGCTATGTGTGAACAAGAGGAATCCTAAAGAGCAGCACCACGACAGGCCTGTGGAAATGATCCGAGGGGCTGGGAGAAACAAAGCCCTTTCATGACGGGCAGCCCTGCCCTCCCTCTCCTTCCTCTCCCTCTCTCTGTGCTCTGTAAGCAGCATGTGTCTGGAATGGCTATGCAGCGGTGGGGGAGGGGGCGACTGTGCTAGGCAGAGAAAGAGAGAGAGAATGGGAGGGTGAGTGAGCGAGCGAGGGAGCGACTCACTGGCACTGCTAATTCAGCCCGTGAAAGCCTTGTGCAGTCAGAGCAGCTGTCTTCCATTGTCAGCCCTAGCAGATTTCCAGCGCGCCTCATTTCTCCTCTCGATGCATGAGTAGCAAGAAAGTGGAATAGGTGGGGGGGAGGAGAGGAGACAAGGACCGCACAACCCCCCCGCAACACGGGAGAGGAAGGCCCCGGATCTGTGACTGACGGCCTGCCTGCCAGTAAGAGGCCGAACTGCTACGGTGGGCCTGCAATGGGCAGATGGGGGTCAGTATCTAGTGTGTGTTTGTGTCTGTCCGTCTGATTGCCTGCCTGTGAGAGGAAGCCATGCTGTTGGAGGCTCTGCCTGAAGGGGGGGGGGGGGGGGCATGCTGCTGAAGAAAAGGAGGAGGGGAAAGAGAGGACGAGAAACCAGAGCATTGAGGTGCAAACAAATGAAGCCGCTCGAGCTTCGCCCAAATTCTTCTGAGTCTCCTCAACTGTAGACCGGTATCTTTTAGAAGTAGGAATGAGCGTCCGTTTAGCAAGAGCTGCCTGTTTCCTTCTCTCCCCTTTAGACCCTCTAAGGAAAGAGTGACTGTAGAATGAGGTCGATATGACAGTGAGACTGACTGTGGTTTTGGTTGGAAATACTGGAGCTTGAAATGCTGAACGCCACTCTGTTGTGCAGTGAAGGGCGGCTGTCTCAACGCTGGCTGAACCCTGTGAACATGTGCTTTGTCAGAACAAAGCTGTCACAGTGAGGGGGCCGAGCTGGTTTTTAGACGGGCTTTGCCCCAAGAAGGGGGTCAAGTCCCCGCGTTTCCTATAATATGACTTGGTTGGAACAGAGAAGGAGCTTCAGGAGGAGTTCCTGTGAACCCCCCACTCTCAACTACTCAGTTTGGGAGAGTCCAAATGTTTCTCTGTTGCTCTGGAAGGAGATGTTCTGAGTTGTGTGTGTGGATTGCTTTCTCATTTAGGTTTACACAGGGGTTGAGCCACTGATTTGTGGGCTACCTCCTATGAGTCTTTTTCTTTTTAAATGTAGACTAATCTTGGCCCGGCCCCTAACATTCTTCTGAATATGTTAGGCAGTAAAATGTTGGCCACACGACACCACTGTAGCTTGCTGTAGTGCTGGACGAAATGGGGAGATAAATAATCACAAATTGACCAAGACATCACCACAAATCGGATGATAATTTTGCAGTTCAGTCATTTGTTAGGTTGTCCCTTAAAATGTGACCCATATTTTCCCTTTTAACTATCAACCCAACTTAGCAAACACATTTCAAGCTTAGATTTTTTCTAGGAAAGACCTGTACATCACACACCGTAATTAACTATATCAGCAAAATGTCCACGATAAGTGGTTGGTTTGGTCTGTCAATCCTTGTTGCTTTAACTTCCCAGCCCTGGCCGGAGGCTGTTTTAAGTAGCCTCTCTCAGTACTTCCTGAGCTAGGGAATGCCTGTGGCGCTCAGTCTGCTGTTTAAGTGTAGCGCAGATTCAATGTTTGCATTAGGATAGTAGTTCCAATGTCAGAGGGTTAGAGGATGCATGATCCCAAAACAAGAGTCTCTATCCATTATATTTTCTGAATTGAACTGGCATCAGACCTTAGATGGAGGGTCTTGGTTTAGCTGTGGCACACATGAGCAGCCATTATCCATTCAACAGACCATGTATTTCACTGATGGACTGGAGAGGGAGCGTGGACACAAGGTGAAGAGATTGCTCTGCGATACACTGTGTTGGAAGATTGCTTCGCAGACCTGCTTAGGGATAAAACTGCCACACATCTGTAAGCCTCGTGTCCAATTTTATGACCCTCCCCTAAGCTCCATTGAAGTTCAAAATCCTGAGAAATAGCTTGTATTACAGGGTGTCAGGTAAGAGCCTAGGAAATGGCAGCTAAGCAGAGACATCAAAACCAATGGTTTACCTGCAGTGAAGAGTTCAAGACCTGCAAAAACAATGGAACAGATAGCTCACCTCGTGCTGCTGTTTAATTAATTGCTGGCCCGATTCTGTCGACTAGTGTCTTAAGTCTGTTCATATTCAAGTAAGAAAATATACCCTTTTTTATAGGCTAACACATTGTTTTGTGAGCTAGACAGCTGGCTTTCATTTTGAGTGAATGTATTTTGTAGTCTATGTGAGATTTGAATTACACATACCCTCTTTCATTAATCCTATTCGCACACCCGAAGTCTCATTGACACTATTCACCGGCACCAGTACACATATTCAGTCCAAACTCGTGTGCCATAATTATTGTGAACAGTGCTGTGTGACTGGTCATGTTCTGAGTTTAAACTCTTTACAGGACCTAAAAAATGTTTTTGGTGCAGGGCATCTAGCACTGGTATAGATTAAATGGCCAATTTATTAGATGCACACATCTAGTATCAGGTAGAAGGACCTCTTTAGTCTCCCACCACCAGCATGTACCACGAGCACAATGTAAATTGAATAATCCCTGGATCCAAGAAATGTGCATCCTGCCATCTGCTTGTTGTGGCAGAAATTAGGATTTGTCAGGATCTTTGGCAGTTGTTTTTTCAATCATCTAGTGCATGCCAGCTGCATCCTTACCTTCTTGTTCTTAGCTGGCAGGAGTGGAACCTGGTATAGTCATCTGCAGCTGTAGTTCATCCACGTCAAAGTCTGACAGTTGTAGAGTATTTCAGTGTTTGTGATGTTTTTTTTCTGGCTTTTTTTCCTCTTTAAAAACTAGATTGCTTTATTGTAGGTTGCAAACTATTCCAAGAGGTCAGCTGTTTCTTAGATTATCGATTTGATTGCACCTTTTGTTATTGTACAGGTATGGACTTCTTATGTCGGTCACTTTACTGAATCAACTGCATTCACTGCCCGACATTGTTCTGATGCAGTTGAAAGTTGTTTAACTGACGAGATTGGCTTGTCTGTAGGTTAAATGTTCATTCCGCTCTGAAATGGGAATGATGCCAAGTCAGACGTTGTTCAAATCACCGAAAGTAATGTTGCCTGCCACCTCACACATCCCTTTTTATCATTGAAGATGTTTGGTCCCGTTTTTGTTTAAGTCAGTCCTCGAGAGCGAACCTGTATCCTCTTTGTATTTCTGTCCTCTTGTTGTGTGTAAAAAGAGCCTGAGAGCTGAAGAAGACCACGTCACCCTTTATATACTCATTTATCTACCTGATTCTATTATCCAGTTTGGCCATGTAGCAGACTAGCATTATTGGCCTTGTAATGGAGTAATAATAGTCGAGCAATGCAGGAACAAAATGGTTTCAAAATAGCTGCAAAAGCCATTGGCCAGCGGTCAGGTAAACTCTGTGTGGCCTTTTCCCTTCAGCTCAATCCTGCAGTGATGATTGCTGAGCAGAGGTGATAATTATCACAATCCAACTACTGGATTTTTCACCTGCTTCAAGTTTATTTAGCTCTACCCTCATTTTTTTAGAACCTGAAACAGGAGTAGATGTGGGTAAAGCAAGAATGTGGCTACTTGACCTTCAATGGACAATGGAAATCCATTTGGCCTGTGTAATGCCGCCAGCATTTAAATAGAATATACGTATTCAGACAGTATTTGTTTACTCTTAATGTTTGTGATTCGCACACAGTTCAGACTACGGTGTCAACTCTCAAACGTTTTCTCCGAGAGTAGAGGACGTGTGGTCTTGGCAGCTGTCAGACACGACGGCAAGGATGTTTGGCGTTCGACCGTGTCAGACGGGTATGCTGACAGGTTAACAGGCGCGCAGGGGGCACGCTTTGTGGTCCAAGTCGGTCTCGCTCCGATGAGGTCAGCTTCATACGGAAAGGCCTCCCTGTTAATGAGATTAGGAGAGCCACGGCAGAGAGAGAACGCCGCAGCTGCACAACACCTACGAGACTCAGGAAACAAGTGAGGCAGTAGAACATTGTCTGAATTGAGAAGTAGGCTATAGAATATACCGGATCAATGTAGAGGAGAGGGTGAGTCAGAGAGAAAGAGTGTGGGGGGGCTCTATTGTCGTGTTGTGTGAGCTGACAGGCCGACTGTTTGCTTCCTAGTCTGGTTTCACTCCACACTGTGAAGGGCCTTCCCCCAGGTGTGCCTCGCCTGACCTCCTTTCAGCCTCCCGGACTCGGGCAAGCAGGAGTGAGACGGAGCGAGAGAAAACGAGTGAGTCATTTCCATTTCCTATTAGAGCCACTGAAAATGCAAAAGCCATAAATGTTTAAAGAGCATGCCATTTCAGATGAGTTTCAGGAGCATCTACGTGTTGCTTTTTGCGTCTCACCTGAAACCTGCGGTTCTCGACACAGAACAGTAATCTCAAGACAGTGAGAGACGTACTGCGTTTTCCTATATTTTTCACCTTACATTTTCGTTTTTTTTTCTACTCTGTTTTTAGTAGCTGGAGATTGCCATGCATATTTAAAAGGAAGATGAGTACACTGGAGTCATACCACCCCGTCGGTCTTAAAACTACATCCTGTATTGCACAGTACTTCACGATACGCGGCTCATCTTACTCAAGCGTGAGGGACGTTTTGAAGACCTAGAGATAAATGACTATTGCAGCAAGTTGTCCGTTTCCACCCAAAACACAGGCCTGCCTGTTAGTGTAATAACAGCTCTCTGCAAGGGTTTCATTTAGCTGAGGGCTGATAGCACTTTGCCGGCATGCTGAATTCCATAGAGGCTCGGCCCTGGGTTTACAGTTATTAGGCGCCAAACGGATAAAAAAACAGACCGAACGACAAAGAACTTCCTAAGTTTCCCCCAGCAAAACATTGTAAAAGTGTTTTCCGTTGCACGCCCTAATGAACTCAGCCCATCTGTAATGTTGTAGGTCTAACTCTGGAGGGATAGCTGAAGTAAGAATGGTGTAGTAATCAGGTCTGGTTGCTTTACAGGCCCCCTTCTTTGGTTATGATTTGATATGGGTTGCTTGCCTTCAACTTCCCCTTATTTATACACAGAATATTTATTTAAACACTACCGCTTTGTTCATTTAATGTCTTAATCTTCCCTCAAGATATGTTCTGACAAATATGTCCACGCCTTGTTTCCTTGTTTGCTATCCACGTCAAATGTATGTATGGTAAACAGCAACTACTTGTCATCTTAAGCACTCTGGCATGTGACAGAGCTTTTTCAGATAACAGATGGAGGCGTGCGCATGTGTGTGCGTGCCAGTAGGTCGGTGTGAACATGTGTGAGAGGGTGGGGTATTGGAATCCGAGCTCTCGGAATGAGTACATTCAAGCGCGTGCGAGCTGTGAGTCCTTTGCATGCTCCGGATTTGTCGCTGTATTAAACCCGTTCCAACTATTTCCTACTTACCGGCCTGTTAGACAAGTCCATTTTGTAAAGCCCCTTTGTCAGTACATGTCCATGAGAAAGAGAGAGTGGAGAGGGGGATAGATTAACTGTAGATTTATAAGGTGTTGGTCCAAACACCCCACTGGCCTCCATTTCTCTCTTGCTCTCTCCAAGGGAGCTTGACTTGGTGTAAAGTCGTCAGGGCTCGTCAGAGCTTCTTCAGGTGTGGAATGTGTTTATGGGTCATGGTTTATTTGCTATCCTAGCTGTGTGCATCACAGGGTGTGTAAAGTGCTTATCTCTGGTATTTTCGTGTGACTCGCTTTGTATCTACTACAGCTTGGTTAATGTTAAATCCTTGTTCTCTGTGGTTAGGGTTAAATCTAAATCTGATGTTCTGTTCACACGCTCTTCCTTTATGATGGAGCAGTTTGCAAATGCAGTGTCTTATTGCACCACGCCAGCTTTTGTCTACACCCGATACCGACCTGATTCCAGCCTGGTGTGAGTGTGCACACCTGGTGTTTTCAATATGCAGCATCCACTCCCACAGGCGGCACATACTTGTGGCCTCCAACTCCCTTCCCTATAAGCCTCCACATATGTTGAGGTGCCTTTGAACCTTTTGAAGACCCCCCAACCCCTTGCACCTCACAGCTCAGCTAACCTCTGTGGCCCAGGCAGACCTTGGCTTTCCCTTACATGTTCCAGAACCTTCTCTCTCTGCCGTCTTTGACCCTAGCAGGGGTCAACTGGTCAGTATAAGGAATTCTAAACAGGGGCCATTGGTTTAACAGTGGTCTCGCTTCTCCTTCACACGGAAAATGTCTGGTCACAAGTAAATTCTTAATAACCATTTGAGGTAGAGAATTAAGGATTTGGGGGTGTGGTAGGCTACTGTGATGTGGCAAATCAAATGTTTTACTTTTTTAAACTGCAATTTTGTTTGAACATGAACACTTGATTACATTTGCATGTGCAATATACGGTCCTATTGCTGATAATGCATCTTATTTCTAGGGTGCAATGTGGACTTTTGGATAAATAATATCATCTAGCATGTTCTACAGTGTCATTTCTCAAGGCGTTTGCAGCCATACAGGAAGTCAATACTGTCTTGTCTGTTTTTCAGATACTGTCAAACGCGATTATCCTTAATGGCAAAGTCGGGGGTGGTGGAACGATGTCGGCAGATCAACCATGTGCTTGACTTAGTCAGCTATTGTGTTCTAAATATATTGGTCATCAAATCCAATATCCATAATCTATTGTTATGTAATGTTTCTCAACTTCATTAGAGCAGAGCATATATTAATCAATTAATATACTAGGATAATCTATAAGCAACCAAAACTGAACATTCCCTGTGTCTTTTAATTGACAGCTTTCCACAAGCCTTTATAAACTAGCGTGTAGTTAGCTTTTAACACAGGTAATTAAGTGTTTTGTGATTTTTAAAAGAAAAAAGGTTGTTGTGAAGAAAAACATTGCTTGATATCATCTTTGGCATGGTTTTACCATCTACCTGTAAATTTATTTCTGGAGCTCTTAAACAGAGTTATAATCTAAAATGATCTATTGTGTTCTAAAATTTGGAAAACTGCAAATGTGCTACCATTACAAGGTGGGGACACTAGTGTCCTTTAACTATACTATTGACCCATTTCTGAAATGTCTTGTTTGGTGAAAACATTAGTCATTAGTAAATATACATTTGCATTCTACTTTGGCTGTAAATAGCATATTGAACAAATTTCAGTCTGGGTTTAGATCAGGGCACAGTACCTTTAGTGACAACATTGTTTGTTAGTGATATTGCCAAGTGATATTGTTCAAGGCCTTTGATATTGTTGATTATGTTGTTTTGTGGAAAAAGCTGCTGTATTGGGCATGGATTAGAATCCTTGCTTATTGTTTCAAGACTCAATGAAAGTACTCAGGCAGTGGTAATGGATGGGTTTGAATCTAAATCTGTTATCGTTCATGAAGGAGTATCTCAGGGTTCGATTTTGGTCCCGTTGTTTTTTACCCTGTATATGAATTACATTTATAACTGAAAGGAATTGTAATTTTCACTTGTATGTGGATGATACAGTATTGTATACGGCAGTTCCATCTTGTGCACAATCATTTCTGCACTTGCAGTCAAATTTTACAGAAATATCTTTTAGCACTTTGCCTGGTTTTAAGGAAAACAAAGTATATGTTCTTTTCTAGTACCAAAACCATTGTTTCAGATCATCTCAAAATTCATTCCGTGTTAGTGTGCAAATATCTTGGAATCTGGTTGGATGGTGAACTTGTTTTTAAAACCAACAGTACTGAGTTAGTTAAAAGGTTGAAGTTTAGGATTGCTGATTTTACAGAAACTGTTGTCTGTCACCTCAACATAGAAAGGACATTAACTAGGCCACTTTTACTTCAGTACTGGGAAATGGTGACGTTAAATGCATGCTTCAAATTAGGGCTGGGCGATATGGTGTAAAACTGTACCACAATTATTTTTGTAATATCATTTGATATCTATAAATACCATGATAAATATTAACGATTGGCATTTCCAGTAATTTAATGCTTGAGTACTTGTTCAAAAATGAATAAATTTTGGATTAACTTCAGAGCTTTTACATGGATAATTGCATTTGTTTTTAATTACATTATGCATGAGTATAGCCAGGCAAGAGAGAGGTAAATCCAAACATATTATTTTGCACTGTTGCACAATAATAAAAAAAGGAGCTGTTTCATGTGTGATCAAGTAATGATCATTATTTAGGCAAATCAAGTAATGTTGAGTTGACATTACAAAACTGTATGTAAAATGAATGTAATTTCATTACTTGGATGAACCAAATCCTTATCAATTAGAAATATACTATTACTAATTAAAAAAGAAATGACTAAGCGATTGTATGCTCATAGATGCCAAACGTTCACGGGGCACCAACCTTGTTTTGAAATGCATGTATTTTATTCGCAATGTCTTGGATAAGTACTTTATTACCCACAATCCTAAAACATCCCACAATCCCACAGTGATACCTTTGATTGGTTGAACTTTGTGATGTCATTGCGACAAACTCGCGGTTACCATGGAAATATTTACTGAGCCCACGAAAAAGCTTTGTGTTTCTGGCAAGCTGCCTGAGTTGTACGCCTGTGCCATACCAAAAACTATGGATAGTTAGAGAACTGTAAATACGTTTACTGAGCTGTAGATTACATGAAATTTCAAGGATGACATTGTGTAAGTGAAGTTGGCTAAAGTTAGGTAATTTAAAGCAATGTAACGGCGGAAAGATGACACTTGCAATGTTTAATGGGATGAGTAGTTCCTTTGCTAGGAATAGAAAATATGTACACTTGTACCTTTGACTTCTTTTGGATTTTCAATTAATTTCTTCACACAAAATGATATTTTGTATGCTTATGAGTCACGTCGTAGCTGGTTAGCCTAAGGCATGGTCTAAAACTCTTTGTATACAGATTTTTCCATAAGTCAATGGGAGAAATGAATGGGAAATTTACTTCCGGAAACCAAGTTCTGTCCATTGAGGGGCAGGACTGTTGATGTCTATTGTCTTCTATATCCTTTGGTTGGATGGGAGTCTTTGGCTTCCAGAATGGCCAGACACTGGTTGATTATCTAAAAAGCAGCCCTACAGAAACATTCAGGTTATCTTTCTGTAATAATCATGGAGAAGTAGTACGTTTCAAACTCTAGCACAAGACTTGTTAATACTAGACACCCTGGGCTCATACTGAAATAGGCAAAGATTATTTTGCATACTATGTGCCGCATTCCTGGAATGTTCTGCAGGGTAAACTTTAGTTAAAGGCCATTGTGCCTATATGGCATTTTAGAAAGTTATTGATTGACCATTTTACTGTAAATAGTTTTTGTTATTCCTAATTTTTGTAAATCTCTTATGTTACATGTTTTTATTAGTATTGTAATACAGGGCACCACTGTAAATGAGACGTCTGTTTTCTCTGAATAAATAAAGGAAATATATAAAATGTACCTATCCAGTACTGTAGATGTCAGCATTTATGGAGGCGGCGGACGCTGAAACAGACAGCCACATGTTTGTACTGGGGACACGGCTTGTGTTTTAACGCTGTCGAGGCGAGTCGGACATGAAAGAAGCCTCTGGCTTCCAGGCTAATCTATACAGACAGCCATGTGACTGGTGTTACCCCCCCATCTCCCCAACACTTCCCTTTGAATAGAGCCTCTCTCTAATTCACCCTAAAAGGACTTCTCTCCAAAGGGTGGGGATTATGGTAGAGGGAAATCACAGGGAACACTGTTGTCCTCGGGGTGGGGGGGGCATTCCTAATGATTCAGACTGGTGGCAGCCAAGGAGCAAGGGGTGGGAGGCTACAATGTGGGATTGTAGCTGTCTGGAATGGGTGTGGAAAACTGTTGGACGTCATGAGTGATGGTGAAGAGCCCTCCTGGCACCCCCCCATCCCCACGCTGAGCACACTGGAATCCACACTGGTTTCCTGGAAGCAGCGTTTTACCCATTTGTTTAAAACGTCACAAACCGTCAAGCCCGATATCAGGGGCAGGCATTGTGTCGAAAAAAATGAGCTGTGATTCAACAGAGAGTGAAAAAGGAGTCAAAGGGAAAGGGAGAAAAGAGCAAATGAAAGAAAAAACTGTTCCAAGCACAACCTGTTCGTTAGCCAAAGTAAGCGGCTTCGTAATTGAGTGCAGTTTTTTCTCCTGAGCTCGTGGAGCAATTTAGAAAATAGTCTCGACTCCAGTTGGAGAATGTTGAAACAGCCTCCCCTAAGAGGAGGAATGAACAAACCTTACTTGAAGGGCCTCTATTCAGCGCCAGTAGCTATGGTTACCATCAGGGCCCACGTAAGCAGGAGAGCAGGCTAATTCCCTCCGTGCTCAAAAGTAGCACAATGAGAGAGGGAGAAATGTCCCTTTGAATTGAACCGAGAAAGAGATGATGAGAAAAGGAATGGAGGAAACAGCCTTGTCCCGCCACTTTCTCTCTTTCCACCGTCCAAACACCCAGTGAGTCATTGCATTTGACAGACGCGTAGCATGTCTCCTTTAGATATGTGGAGAAAGCCCACCTCTGTCAATTTCCCTTTAGCCTTTCCTCCTTCACATTTTAGACCACAGAGCCCCTCCGCAAAGCAGAGCCTGGCCCCAGTCCAAGGAAGAGAGGGGTGGGTGGGAGGTCATTTCTAACCCCTCTGGCTCCAAGGTAGTCACTCCTCCCTGATTTTCTGAGGGTGTATTTTGGATAGTTATGGAAAAATAACATTGTTACCTCCTGTTCATTTCTGACATTCCTGAGTTTCATCACTAAAGCGTGGGTAGGCAGCTGAAAACCTCTTGATGGATTGCACTCAGTGTACAAAGCCAAAAACCTGCAAGAGCTTACCTGTGTGTACTGTTTTCCTTTGTTCCCTCGGCAATGGAGTGTTGCTATTGCCAAGTGTTGTTATCTTGCAAACACACCCCAATTTATGATTGTGAAAAATTTTACACAATGCATGTTGCAACAGATAACTATCCATTGATTAATCTGTGTGAGCAAAATGCTAAATCTATAAAAACACTTTATTGATTTTCTTGCTTGATTCCAGATTAAACACACATCTACCTTCGATGCCAAATCTAATACCATACATGCTGAGTTACACCAATCAAACATAACATTATGATCACCTGCCTAATGTTGTGTATGTCCCCTTTTTGCCCCAAAACAGCAGCCCCTGTGCAACAAACCATGATGCACGGTTTTCTGACACCTTTCTATCAGAACCAACATTTTGAGCTACAGTAGCTCGTCTGTTGGATCGGACCACACGTAGGGCCCTATGAAATCTGTGTTATTTTTTTGGCCAATTCCGTTTTATTTTTTTCCAAATTCCGTGATTTCCCTTAATTTTTTCAAATTTCCGTGATTTGGACAAAGGTGCATTCAGAGGCCCGCACCCGAACCTAAAATATAGAGAATTTTGCTGTACAGTTTGCGCAATCATTGCCAGGTAGGCTAAATTTACTTTCCATATGATTAAAGTACTTATTTCTAGACAGGCAGAAGGCTATTTCACGAAATATTACTCATGTTAATAACACATTATTTCTTCTTAGATGAATCTACCCAAAAAAAAAAAAAAGAGTAGACAAAGATTTCCTTGGATATGGAAGAAAAGTGGAACAACGACAAACAAATATATTTATAAACGTTATTTAAAGAAGTTGTGTCAGGCGCAATCGTGTGGACAAAGCCATAACATTCAGCAGCAGTCCCGCTAGTTCAACCTTGCTCTCCCCGAGTGCGAGCTGCCTGATTAGCAAGACCGACAGAGAATTGCTTCAGGCGAAGGAACATATAGCCTATACCTAGTTATATGCATTTGGATAAGTGATTGAAGGGAGAAAAACAAGCGTTGTGAATACCGTTGTTAATAGCTGTCAGTTATCAAGCAGATTACAATGTTTGAACGAAATGACGGAGCGCATGCTGGCCAAATTCGGTAGAGAAACACACTGCATATAGCCTATATATAGAACAAATTAACTTCCATGTTTGCTGCCTTTTGCATTAGGACAAACTCAATGACAGTTGTTAATATTACTGGAATATATTTGGATTATAAAAAAATATATATAGATTCCTCGAAAATATGCAAATTCTGCGAGATTCCGTGTTGTAAGTAAATTCTGTTTTTATTGATAGATTCTGCGATTCCATCCGTGTTTTCCGCAACGCGGAAACCATAGGGCCCTACACACGGGCCAGCCTTCGCTCCCCACGTGCACTAATGAGTTTTGGCTGCCCGTGACCCTGTCGTGGTTGACAGCTTGTCCTTTCTTGGATCACTGTTGATAGGTAATGTGGTCCGATTCAACAGACGAGATACTGTAGCTCAAATTGTTGAAAAGGTTCATGTTGGTTCTGATATAAAGGTGTCAGAACATAGTGCATCACAGTTTGTTGCATATGGGGCTGCTGTTTTGGCCGCAAAAGGGGGACATGCACAATAGTAGGCAGGTGGTCATAATTTTATGGGTGATTGGTGTATATCCACCTTCATTTAATATAAGGGTTTTTCTAGGCACCTAATCAAAATTCTGAATTAAAAAGTATTTTTCTTTCTTGCTTTTATCTGTTTATCCCCATCACATTCCCCTTTTTCAGACATGGGCCTTTTTGCTTTTCCTGATGGATTGAACTGCTGATCCCCACACTCGTCCCCACACCCCCACTTTGGCAGTATAAATCTGGTGATTCGTCAAATGAAGAGGGCCTGTATCCCTTTGCCAGGCTGATTTGTCCCGGCTCGCCATTAGCACGGAGAAGTGCCACGAGTGGCTCTTTCATCAACGCGCCATCCTGGGTGACGTTGTCTGAGGCTCGGCACCTAAATCATCCAATCACATTTTCCACAACTAGACTGCCTGCGCGGTGCAGCAGAGATGGACAGGAGAGATGAGCTGATGGCAAAAGAAGATTGCTTCTGTTTATGCCGTTTTCTTTCCTTCTCAGGGTCTTTAAAAAACTTCCCAGTCAGCAACGCACATATATCTCAGCACAGAGCATCAGCTGTTGCTAGGATCCTGTTTATTTGTTCTTTTGATAGATTTATCTGCCTTTTTGTGAGTCGCCCTCGTATGCATTGTTAATGGCCAGCCAAACCCCACTGCTGGTGGTGTTTGTTGGTCCGTTGGTGTGTTTGCGTTATAGTAGTGTGTGTGTGTGTGTGTGTGTGTGTGTGTGTGTGTGTATTGAGGACTGGAGTGGAAGACCTAGCCAAGCCTTCAGGCAGCTGCCTATCAAATTAGTCCTGTCAGTAAGCAGATTGAAAGACATCACCATTAAGATCACAATGAATTCACCCACCATTTGTCTCTGAGTGGTCCAAGCTAAAAGGAGAATAATTACAGTTTTAAATTGTATTGCTTAATAACAAAAGCTGCAATTGACCAATGAGGTATCTGCCTTTCTTATTGAGCTCCTGCAGCTTCTATCCCAAAATTATAAATGTGAAAATGTTATATCTAATTACTGAAGTATGGAGTGGGCAGCAGTCAGTACTCTGGATACTAACTGTATTTTTCAAATGGTAGTCCTGCCTCGCCATCATCAATATGCATTGAGTTTGATAGCGTTCCTTCTCATCCAGTTCGGCTTTTAAAGCCAGGGAGGACTTGGTAAAAACCCACCCTTCCAATCAAAGAGAGCCGTGAGCGTTTCCTCATTATGTTGCTAGGTATGCGTAACGCCTGAGTCAAGAGTGACATCATGGACATCTCCTCAAGGAGAAAAGCAGCAACATCCGAGCAGTTTATTCGTAACACGTTTGAAATTCTCTACGCTCTCAGATTGTAGCACGAGTTCAACAGAGCAGCACAGATTTGAAATTGGTCACAGCACAGCTCAGTACATGTTCTTTCGACACAGCATCCTAAAATGCAAGTATATTTTCTGCCCGTCGAGAGATGGTGCAAACGGTATCGAAGGGCATTCAGAAACGCCCGGTGCTGAAGAGTGTGCCGTGACCAGGTGGTGAACTCCGGGCTTAGGAGCACTCAGTCAGAGCAGGCGGCATTAAAATGGCTCGCTGGACAAAGCCAGAACAAGGTTCAGTGACTCCTTCATTCTATGCTCACTCAGTGGCCTTTCCTTCTCCTTGGGTAGAGAACAGGGAGAGAGGAAAACTAAGGGGGAGGGAGTGAGAAAAGAATCAGTCAAAGAAAGAAAGCAGGTTCTCATTTCCCTTTGTCTCAGTGCCCTGCAAATTGATCCTTTGGCTCAAAGTGAAATGGCTTAACTGCAGTATAAACAGACTGCCGCTGTTCCTCATAAGGACTAGCATTAGAGAAGGAAATTGGCTGGTGTCGGGAGGCCTGACTGGAAAGAGAAAAGGCATCGGCAGAAGAGCAGTGTTTAAGCCCACGCACTCTCTCCAGCCGATGCTCCTGCTCTCCCAACGTGACTAACACCGTAGGTCGTCAGTTTCAGGAGGCAGCAGCCATTTCTCACCTAGAGCAGTCACTGCTTATGCTGGCTTGTGTGTGTTTGTGTGTTGGAGCTTTCTAAGCGGGTTGTCCAGGAAACACCAGAGAAATGGAGATGCGGGGGTACCAGGGAAGCGTGTGGCTTTCAAAGCCCAGCGTTACGGAAACATGAGCCTTGGCAAGATTCGATTAACTAACATGAATCAAAAACAGGAAGTGGAGAAGCAAAGAGGCTGTCGGACACAGGGTGTTTTGAGGATCTTGGGTTACGCAGTGTTCCAGTGCGTGCTTATGCTGTCAATTTGATGCAAGTTGACCTGACCACTTCCGTGTCAAACAATGTGATGATTACTTCAGTCCTCAAGGGTCTTGGTTATTCTGGCTAAATTGTTGTGGCGCATTGCTTTTTCCCCCTCCAACGTCAAATAGGGAAATACTGTTATGCATTCCGCATTTTAGAAAATGCCTGTTTATTATATTTAAACGTTCAGTATAGAAAACAACAATGCTTTAATGTTGAAGATGGTTCAACTTCTGTTGCAGTTATAGACATTGTAGAATCTCACTAAAAGGCTTTTGTATACAAAATGCCTATTCCAGACCTAACCTCACCTCCAGCCATTCCGTTGCCCTTTTCCACTGTTAAATTCCACTAAAGCAAAAGCAGATTTAAGCATTTGAACTAACGAGGTCATTAAATTTTGACACAACACCCAGGTAAAGAAAATCCCCTGAGGCTAAGGACAGGAAGTGTTTTTACCTCAGGTCTTCATTTGTCTCTTCTTACTCGTCCCCTGCCCCTCCCCTCTTCCAAAGCTGATGGACACTTTGTGGGTTTTAGGAAGGGGCCTCCAAGGCTCCCCGCTGTCTGCTTATTGCATCTCTGTCACATGTAGTCTTTTAATCAGACAGTTACCGTCGCTCTCCACTCTTCGGCTCCCCGACTCCCTCCCCTTCGCTCCCCCTCCACCCCTCCCCCTCGCCCCTGTTCTCAGCTGTCTGTCACTCAGCGGGGCAAGAGAAAAAGGCGCTGCTGTCCTGAAAGCCTGATAGACAGCGGGGATTTGCATAGTGAGTTTGAGCAGTCTGCTTGTCATCGCCCTCGCTGGAGAAGCACAGGAGAAAGAGGCTGACTGGAATCTCAAGGTCCTTTCATGTCTGCTCTGCAGTTGTCCGTTCCAGCCCACCATTCTTGTCAGTGCTCATTTTAAACAACACCCCTTTCAGGCTGCCGTTGTCCTCCGGCTCACCCAAACGGCTCATATTATCCAGCCATTCAAGGCGGCCATATGAACACCATTAAAATAATGATGTCTTGGTCTGCACTGAGTGTATATTAGCAGCTTTTGTTGTGAGGAATATCAAATGTCATAGAGAAAGGAGGCGTTAATCAACCACACTCACACCATTGGTTCACCTCAGACAATTGAGTCGACGCCAGGCCTTTGCCCACAGGTGTCCCCCAGTTCCCACTCATCTTTTCCCCCCACCCTTGACCCTCGCTGTGGACCTTGTTGCCACCGTCAACATTGAGTTACCATCTCAGTGGATTCGCCAGGTCATTAAAGGGGAGCGGCGGCAGCTCTAGCTGGCTGATATCAAGCTGACAGACACACTGAAACTAAATGTCTTGTGGCCCTTTGCCAGCCCCTGTCTGACCCTGGCAGCACACAGACTGACTGCTTCTCTTATAAGCCTGTGGGACTGCTCACCCTTCTGGAAAAGGAGACACAGTTGATAAACGATTATGCCGGTACTCCACAGTCACCATCACGTATATGCGTGGGTATGGATGAGGCAGCGGACATTTTGTGCCCTAATGACGCCCTGACAACGTAGAACGCTTCATCCGACGCAAAGCTGCAAACACTAAAGCATTATCAGTGCCACATAGCATGCCTAGTCACTGTGGATAATATGATACCGGCTGATATGACACATCCCTTTGTGTTTCTACGAAAGCTAATTAGTTTCCTCGATTTCATGGCTATGTCACTAACAGCACTTAAGTGGTTTTTAAGTACCAGACTACCAGCCCATATAACTGCATTCCTGACTGCTCTGCTTGGGTTCCCACGCTGCAAAAATGGACGCTTGCTTTCTACCCATTACAAAAATGGTGAGTGGTGGAGGGGTGTGAATTTGGGATAAGAGATTCTTAAGGGGGTGGAGGAGGGGAGGTGTTTGAACCAGGGGGATCTGTCTGTCAGCAGCTTCTCTCCCTGCCTGCCTGCATGGCCGCCTTCTCTCTTGGATGAGGGCGTGCCCCTCTCTCCAGGGGCTTTCTGCAGCACAGGAAGAGCAGGAGAAGACTGAACTCGTGCAGTCTATAAATAGCATGGTGGCTGGGGCTCTCCTGGGAGGGGGCGCAGGCAAGCGCGGCAGCACGATTGGAACGTTAAAACGGTTTCCGTCCTGGTCGCCGGGGCCCACCGGGGCCTCCTTTCCTTTCATCTACTCTCATCTTCCTCCTCGTCTACCTCCCCCACCCCCTCCCAGGAGAGAGCAGTGACATGCTGGGAGTTCAGTGCTGCTCAGGTCTCACCTTGAAAAAGCAGCACTTTTTTCTTAATGGCAACGGAACTCAATAAAACAGGACTTGTCACAGGGGTGCCGCCGTCTGTTTTTTTATTGTGTAATGTAGTGGACTAGTATGCGAAGGGCGGCATCAGCCAGCAAAGCAGCCTTCGAGTGAACCTCTGAAAGATGGATCGAGTTTTCAAGAGAGGAGACACTGTGACGTGTGGTCAGGGTGCTTTATGCAGTGCAGAGCTGAGAGGAGCCTTGTCGTTTTTACAGGGTGGAATAATGGATGACGGAGTTTGTGGCAGTGCTAGCTAGTGTTTTACGCTCTTATGGACAGGCAGACACCGTTTTCTCTCTGCAGCCTGGAATGTGAAAGAACCCTCTCTTCCTTTTTTTGGGCCTTCTACCTCTTTTTTTATTATTTTTGTTTTTGCCAATTTATTTTTCTATCTTTCTGCCCGTTCTAGTATTTCCACACCTGAAAGAACAAATCTTATTGTGGCCAGTAAATTAGGCTGTCTCATTTTAACTAAAGGACAAAGGTTTAGAAGTCTGTTAGGCAAACACTTTGTTTATGAGTTTACAGACTGGTTTATGTGCAGTGCAAACAGTGGACGAATGAAGCACTGCCTTCGTTCTATTTTTGGAGCAGCCCTCTAGCTTTGTTCCTTCTGGTGTTACATTAAGACCTGAGAGCATGATACTTTACCCCGTGACGTACTTGTCGATCCTATCTTTACGAAGTTCTCTGACCTAGACAAGTGCCTTGTTCAGCCGCTGTGTTATTTGTTGTTTCTGTGGGTAAAGTGATCCCAGCAAGGCTCGCTAGCTAGGCTGCTGTTTACCACGTGCAGTCCCACGACAGAAGCGGTGAGTTGTTGTTTGTCAAGGGCTCAGCGCTATGTCTCAGGGCTGGAGAGATAAGGACATGACTAAGCAGCGAATAGAGAGATGGAAAGATCTACAGGCTCTGCCCTGCTTATCTGGTTCTCTGCTCTCTCCCCGCAACTGGCTGACACCTCGGACCGCCCCTGCACTGACGGAGCTCTCCGGAGGGTGACCTTGACAAGAATGTGGGTTATTATTGTAATGAATACCGCTCTGGTGAAATGGCTCAGGGGGGTGGTAGGTGGGGAGGAGACGAGGCGGGAAGAATAGGAGGGAGTGGAGAGTGAGGGTGGACGGGGGGGGGGATTTCCGGTATTTTCCATAGCACAGATGGGACTCTGCCGGAGCATGTCGCGGGGAGACCGGTCGGTCGAGAGCAGCAGATTGGCCTCTCAGTTTGGCGTCCCGGAACTGTTTACTACTACTTCACCACCACAGCGGCAGCCATGTTGTTTTTCACAGTCTACCCGTCTGCCGTCTGGATTTGTTCAAGGGAAGCCTGGGAGTTGTGTTTTTGGGACGGGGCTTGACTGAGGCTCTCGTGTGCATGACATTCCTCAGGCTGAACTTTCCGGCAACTGAACTAACAGCCCTTTCTTTAATGGTATTTTTATTGTTCTTCTTAAACAGCTAATCTGAAAATGTAAGTGCTGTGTTGTTTTTGCTACTCTGTTGGGACGGGGGATGTACGTTTAAAGATATTGAAACTATAATGAACATATAGTGTTGTGGGAGAGGGTTGTGAAGGAAGAAAGAACCATAGATTTTCCTGCTTTGATGGCTTGAGCAGCGAAGGATTTTTAAGAGGCAACCCTTCTGGGGGGTGGTTGGGGGTTTGGTTTCCTCCCATTACCACCAGGACATAATAACATGTTGAGGCCCCAAAGCCAGCCAGCCACAGTCAGAGAAGTTGAAGGGGTGGGGGTTGGGTATCAGGGACAAGCCGGGGGGAGGGGGGGGGGTCATGCACTAGGCTTGTGTTGCGAATAGAGAAGCAGACACCTGCTGAGCTCCAGCCAGCTAGTTTTCAGACAGGAAGGTAGTGCTACAGTCAACCATATCCTCTTCCTAAATAGAGCACAGAGATGCCAGCTACCCTCTGCTTTAACACTCAGGT
>JACXGM010001395.1:26452-55541 GCA_016801145.1 Umbra pygmaea
TCTCTCTCTCTCTCTCTCTCTCTCTCTCTCTCTCAACACTTTCCAAATAGGTAGTCAGAGTTTGTGTACACAAAGCAATGGGTACACTTCCGTGTGGACTGAATAGACGCCAAGCCATCCGTGAAACTCGTGTGCAGTCATCAGGCAATCTAGGGTCTTTTTCAGCTTGCTCTGCTGCCTCCTGGTTTCATGCAGGCTCCCGGCCCTGACCGCTGATAAGCTGGGAGGCTCTTTCTCTCTCTCCTTGTGAAACACTATCTTGATTGTTATGCCGTCTGTAGAAAAGCTTTTCCTCCCCGCTGTCTCTGGTGTTAAGGTCATATTACACCCAGCAGTCTAGGCTGTGTTCTCAGGGAACACTAACACTTTTCAGTGTGTCTATCCCCCCTTCTCCCTCTACTCTCGCTCTCTCTCTCTTCCCATTTTGCATTTGTCTGTTTTCACGCATGGGTTAATCCAGCCAAGAGGCATCCAAGGTGGGGCTGGCAGCGATCCATCAAGGCTGAAACTAGGGCAAGCAGAGGGAAATGTAACCTAAACGTCGGGGCTAAACCAAAGAGCAAAGTCTTGCAGTGAGTAGAGACACTGTGGTTGTATGGTCGGCTGAGTAGCTCGTGACCGCCCTGCCCTGCGCACACAGCATCTCTCACTGTATTTTTAAAACGGGCAGAATGTAGGCGTCGACAGAAAGTCCTGCAACGAAAGGCATTTAGCCCGGGGGGCCTGAGAGTGTTAAATCAAGGCGTTGCTTCCATTTCCTCATTTATTTTATTTATTTTTATGCCTCAGCTGCTTGGGAAAAACACGTGTGAGTGCACACTTGTTAAACTGGCAGACTGTGCTGTGTTGTGCTCCAGTGCCTGGGCTTTCAACACCAAACAGAGCCCATTGTTGTTTGATGTCTGTGTTAGCCACCTACATGGTGTGCTGTTTCTAGGTTGTCTCTATTCACGATGACTCAACACCCAGAGAAGAGGCTAACGTTCCTAGCCGCCTAAACCACAAAGAGACACCCGGCAGTTGCTGATATAATGTTGCAGGTAGCCCGATACGTTCTAATGAAATGGGGCGGATGAAACCTGTTGTAATGGCTATGCGTAACCGCGACAACAATGAGCATTTTAATTGCGTAACATCTAGGCCAGCATTGTCTCACTAACAAGCCACTGCCTCCGAACGTTTTCATTCAACGTGTAATTGGCAGTGTGGCCTATAATTGACAGTCATTTCTTTTTTCCAGCCACTGGCTATAGCTCAACGTTGAACAATGCTCCCTCTCTTTCCTCCGCCGTGTTGTCAAGTGCCTCCTACTCAGCCAAGGCCTCTGTTGAATTGTCGAGACCAGGCTATTGGCTGCTTGCAAAGTACAGGTGTCGTCGGGGGTTACCACCACTCCTTGCTTCCTCTCAAAGCCACTATCGCTTGCTCAAAACACACACTCTCGCTCTGTCGTGTGCACGCTCGCACACACGCCTGCAAGTGAATTGTCATTATTGCTACAGGCAGTCGAGAAAGCGTCTCTTTTGTTAAACACCGTCTGCGGCAGCAGGGATCCAGTGAGTGCCCACTGCAGGTAAGGCTTTGTCAACTTGCAGACAATTATTCTCGTTTAAATCAAAGCTGCGTTTGTTTAAGGTCAGATCATAGCAAATACACATTTTGCTTATTTATTGGAAACATTTAACATTTTATTTTGGCCTAGTTTCTGTTTTACATTGGGCAGTTGATTTAAAATTGCTAGTGTCTCTGATTTGTGTTTCATTTATTCCTTTACACTAACAGTTCTATTTTGGTTTCACTTCCTTGTTGAGGTTGCTAGGATGTGAGAGGGCTTGGCGATGAGCCTCTTTCCTCTTAGCAACAGGTGAATAGCTGTCTGAGGCTGTTGCTAAGGGCCTGGAGATGAGGAGGGAGGGTGGGTGGGCGTGCGGCTGGGTCCTCTGAGCTGTCTGAAGGCACCGCCTCAAAACTGCTTCTCCCATGAGGTGTGTTGTTTGGCAACCCTCCCTCCTCATGCAGCATAAAATGGGTCACTAAAGAATACCACTCTATTTCCTAGTCATTGAATAGGCATTGAATATGTGCTTCTTTCATACACAGGCATATGTGGGCATGATGCAGACATTATTATTAAGAATACTTGATCACAATATGTTCAGAATTCATTGCCATTTAATATCTATTTCCCTGTGGCGCTTCAGATTTATCTGTGTTCACATCCAACAGTCTTGTGAGGCTTCTCTTAGTTGTGTCAATAATGCTTACACTGTGTTTTGGAGTGCATGTTGACTGTTTGTCTTTCAGTGTGCAGGGTGGTGTTACAGAATTAGCCAGGGCGCAGCTCATGCTGTTGACTAGCCGGATGTGCTTCGTGTGAACTGTAGAATGAGGGTTTCTGTGGTGCCATGGACTGCACAAGTCTTCCTGCCCACAACTCTCAGCCCTTCCCTTACCTGTCACTTTCTGTGGTCTGTCAGCTTTCACCCACAGCCAGCTCTCATACAGTACGCTCGCTTGCACACACTCAACACTGACTGGAGGCATTACCTTATCACTTGTACAAACCTTAGGCTATATAGGATTTTAAAGTAGTGGTTGTCTTCCAAATAGGGCTCCCAGTATTTTATGGGATAACGTTAACTGGGTTGATGTTAATCTCTGACTTTAAGTGTGGTGGTCTATGAGCACTCTTTGCAGCCATGTTTAAGTCACTTTCATAATTTACTGAGAGCCCATGAACATTTTACACATGACAACTTGTCAGTTTGATTTCATTTCTCTGAAGGTGGAAGGATAGGACAAATTGTCTACTTCCTGTAATTGTGAGAGGCCTGTTTGAGGAGGCGTACTATTAGCTGGCAGCCATATGCTGGCAAGCAGCGTGTTTTTAAGTGTGTTTTCTGTTTTCTAATGAGATGCCGGGCTATTAACTGCCTCTTCAGTGAATCTAGGTTACAAGGGGGAGGGGCTTAGCATAGCCAAGCTTGGTTTACTCAGCAGCGCTATTAATGTGGTGGTGGTCTTTTTTGTTTTTGTTTCACTGTCTGTATTTCCTTTCAGTTTGTCTTTTTCTTAAGGCTTTGAGAGATGCTTGTAGACCAGAAACCCACCCCCAACCCTAAATCACTGCTTTTTTGCTTTTGTTATATAAAGTTGTTTCTGATGCTAGCGTTGAGTCATTTCCCACGTCTCGGTCTCTCTGAGGTTTTCAGCCCAGACGAATGCAGCTTGTCATTTTAAAAGAGCACATTTGGTCACAGGAAACTGGCACTCTTGTTTTGTTTTGACAGTGCTGTTACGCCTGTTTCGTGCGAGAGGTCAGGAGTGGGTAAAGCCTGAAGCGCTGGTTGAGAGTGCCTGGAGGAGGTCCTCTCACCACCACTCACGCCTGCCACCCCCAAACTGGCAGCCCTCTAGGCTTGGCTGCTGCTCACCTTCCAATTTAGCGCCTCCAGTGCGGTCAGCAGAGTGGCTTCCAGGGCCCAGGGAAACTCAAATTACAGACAGCTTTAGGTTTCCATGAATCAGACTTTCAATCAATCCTCCTTTGTAATTATATGCAAGGGCTTTAGTGCCCGATTTGTTTTACTGCTCCTGTGGTACAGCCTTCTTCAGAATGTTCTGGTGTGGAGCCGGCTTGAGCTCAACATTAACCGTGAAACCACTCACAACATGATTCATCTCTCTGTTCAGTCAGGTTGGGGAAACTAGTGGGTTTAAATAGGCCAGTGTCTAAGCTACTGACAATATTGATTTCCCTTTTGACACTTATTTCTTAGGGCACTCAATATTTTTGATCCGTCTCATCCGATGATCAATGGTGGTTACAGTATTGACGGTTGTGTCGGCATAGGAGAAATGCAAAGTATAGGCCTACTTATGGTAATGTATTGTGGCCAAAGTCTGTTAAGAGGCTGATGATAATAACTACTTTTCAGCCTGTCCGGTCCAGATTTGGGGATTTTGTCAAATGCTATTTTAAGTCGTGTTGAGTGGCTGTGTGAATCCTGTCAGATATGAGCTATGTCAAAGTGTCAGGTTGTGAGCATCCCTCTGGCCCCATCATCTGTCCACGGCAATGAGTGCATGACTCATCACTTCTCCCCTCAGCGCTGGGGTGGGCATGCTTAGTGGGGTGTGCGAAAGGGAGGCATGTTGGGTAATAGGCACAGATTTACACAGCGTCACTAAGGCACAGTGATTAATTGCACAGTGTCCTGCAAAGGACAGAGCCTGTGTGAAATGGCTGCCACCCCATCCACCCCCGATTCCAACTCTGGCACCGCTTGCACAGTGAATAAATTGTGGTAACCTTTGATCTGGTGGCCAGCTCGTTAAAATGATGTAACCTACATTTATAATGTTTGACATGCACAGGGAAAGAGTTCAGCATGCCATAGAGAACACACTCCAGGTTGTTTTTTTTCTTTTGAATGATGATCCATCTCCCTGGTTTTGGTTCATCGGTACTATGCAGCTAATACAGTGTGTTAACTGGGGCATCTGCTATGACTAGACCATAAACCCCCATCAGGCTGTTATGACTGTTAGTGTGAGACTGTTTTGGTTCAATAGGTGAAGAAGGCAGTCTAAGCTCATTATTTGTTTCTTAATAACTTGAGTCTTCAAAGTGTTGAAGAAGATTCTTGCTTTTTTCTGGCAGTTATTTTTCAAAAAAGGAAACCTTATCAAGCCTTTCATGATCTGCATCAAAGTGGCGATTTAGTGTGTGTGCATCACAAGAGGATGTTTAGAGTCATCCTCTTTTAAGTCCTCCGTGGCTGATTGTTTACATAGTTGAGATTAGTGCTCCCAACCTGAAATGCAGCTTAGAGAGCAGCCCATCTAAACATAGCGTGACATTAAGGCAACTGTGTCAACACCCCCACCGGGTTAAGTTGAAAGGTTGTGAGTGATTGATGGCAGAGGCACTTTGCTCCACTCAGCTTCATGCCATGCTATTTCTGCAACTTAAGAAAGATAAAGGTGTCTCTTCAGTCATGAGTGCAGGCGTTTCCGAAGGCCGTCCTACAAAGCGGGAAAAAAATCAGTATAGTAGTCATTTTGTTGGCATTCAACTAGTTATGTTCCCCAGGCACTTTGCTACATTAATGTCAACAGGCGTTTAGCTAGCTGCATGTAGTAACATACACATTTAATGTCTTTATTCAAAGTTGCACCACTCTTTATAAACCAACCTGCCTGTTGTTTCTAAATACACCACACTATCCTTAACCTGCTGGTGAACTCATCAAAATAAAAAATCACAGACTGTCCTGCAGAATGCTAAGTAGCTTACTAACTAACTAACTAGCTAACTACTGACACAATCTCTAAAACCTCTACTACTTCAAACCAATGGCCTGTAGCAATTTAAGTATTTGTGTACCAACCTCAGTTCACATAAACTCACAGTCCTACTCTGGTGTTGCCGAAATTCGTCTCTGTCTGGATGTATAAAAATCGCGCTGAACTGCTAAGTCAAATGTTAGTTAGTGTAGCCATGTTTCAATGTAAACAAACACACAGCAACACTCCCTTCACAATGTCAAACCTCAGGTATTCAATTTTATTATCCAGTGATCGAACTCATTTGCCAAGAATAGTAAAGAACTGTTGTGGGTCTTTTAGTAATCTTGCCTTTCTGTTCTTTAGGCTTATTAGTGGTTTGCATCTTGTAGTCCAGATAGCAAAGAGCTGTCTGGACACATTCTGATCGCAGGCAGCAGAGTTCCACTGCTGGTTTGCTTATCGGTTAATAGGTAGTCCGCCGGCGGCAGAGTTGGCGGGTGAGCAGCGTTTTAGACAGAGGTCCTCCGGGAAGCCGACGCACTGCCGCTGTTTTTCCAGTTGGTCCATCAGCTGCTTAGGCTAATTAAAAATATTTTCAACAATTTTGAAAATTGGTTACAATGACATTAAAATATATCATACGAAGCACATTTAAGTTTATTTTGAAATAAAAAATCAAATTGTATTATTTATTAAATAAAAAAGCCAAATACTTTTTTGTTAAATGATGAGCAAACCACAGGACTTACCGCCCACTATGCTTCCAGCTCTCTGCTATCTGGGAGTCTACCCTCTGTAGTCCTGCTGGTGAAAATGGGGGACCATGTACAAAAGGTGCTGTCATTTCTAAATGGTTCATCCGAAATGTATGAATATACTCTCAAATTAAAGCTGACATTTTGTACTTTCAACCTCATTGTCATTGTATCCTTTCAAACTAACAGTGCCAGAGTACAGAACAAAAATGAAATAAAAATGTTCACTGACCAATGAGTTATGGTGCTCACTGTATGTAAACAAGCGACAACGTTTCTTTTCAATAGTAGTGTTTAAGCAGGAATGGCTAAATTGACATTCAGAACATGAAGTATGGCTAACCAGATTTAGACGAAGTCTTTGAATCTTTCACCACCCAACTTCAGTTTAGTGATTAAAACTCCAGTTTACCTTTTAGGTAAACACTCTATAATCAAATATGTATTTTTTCCATCTAGGATTTTTTTTCTTTCTCCAGTGCAAACAGGATATGACAGCTTTGTCAGATGATTCATTTAATCCTGTAAAGACACAGAGAACGCCCTCCCATCAATTGAAATTAGCCTTGAGGGCAGTGGACCAAGACAAATGTGTTCTTAAAGAAATGATTGACGATTGTTGCTTAGTTCCCTATTCTTGTTCACTGTTAATTGCGTTGAGTGATTTCTCTGCCTTATTTAGCTTCTAATGATTTGGCTAAATGTTGATGCTGGTTCTTTTGTAATATCCAGATTGCCCCCCACCACCATTCATCTGTGGTTTAATGTAGAGACCTCCAGGTCTGGTTCACTACTTAGTGAATATAAATGATTCTGCATAGTTTTCTCCCTGTTTCTGTTTCTAGGTAGAGGGCACTTATTTCCCCTGTCATTATAATCTGGGGTGAGCGGGGGGACTTGTATGGCAAATGGATTTTCCATATTGGTGGGGCCCTCCTGTGGTTACTGGAGACTTCTGACATGGCCTGAACTCTGCTCCCTCACCCCTGCCTGACTCCAACCTTCCCAGCAGGGCCTTGGTCACCCCTCCTGACTGTTTCACCCCTCCTACTGGTTCACCGATTCAGACTGTGACTTTTGAGAAGGTGACATCACTGACACATGGGCCTCAGGGATTTGAACCTAAAACACTTGGCTGCCGGAAAGGAGGACGTGGGGGAGCACAGCGGAATGTTCTGTGAACTTAATGGAATTGAATCTGTAACACAGTCATCTGCCAAAATGTAATTTGGTGTTCCAATGGGGGAGATTCTATTCCTATTATATCCATAGTCTTGGCCTCAGAGCTTTTCCATACCAATTCTTTTCCATGTATCCCTTGTGTTTTTGTTGCGTGATTGTTTTCCGACTCTGAAAAGCTGTCTAAGTGAGCATTGATTTTCCTCATTCTGGCAGTGTGAAAGTGGATATGGTTGTTTGATTCCTACCAGACCACGGGATTCAGGAGACGCCAAACATGATTCCCATGGGTTTAGATGACCACGGGTCTGGTCTGCAGTTTTACAGCCATTAAATGACATGTGAAAAAACATTTACAGGGTGCTGCCCCTCAGAGGGCTGTTCAGTTTATTCTGTTTTTGGTAGGGCGTTATTAGCTTAGTGAAGCTTTATATTAGTCTAAAGGCAATCCCTTAATATTTACTAGTTGAAAAATGATGTGGTTGTAGTGAAACCTGTGTCTATTATAAATGAGCAATTACATAAAAAGCATAAAATCACTCTAGCTTTTTATCTCCTTTCCACATCGTGTTTCGTAGCATGACACACTCCCACCATTTTGATTTGCTGTATTTACTTAAATCCTATGTCCAACAGTAAATAAAAGCCTTCAAATTGTTTGTATTTCGGTTTTTACTGTCAGTCGTTGGACACACGTAATCATTTTACAGCCCGATAGTTCCATTTGTAAGCTCTGGACCAAGCACACAGTGCGTGTCTGCAGGCTTGGCGAAGTCAACATTTTGCAGAGGAAAAACTACCACTGAACCACTAATGTGCACTTGAGCCCACAAAAGGAGAAACTCGGCCAGGAATAGTGGATGTTTTTTGTAGTCTTCGTGCTGGAGCTTCCATTGAGGTTATGTATCAATTTAGATTCCTGCTTCCATTTCCTCAGGCTAAAGACCATGCATCCCTGCTTAGTAAGGCCAATTCTGTTAGCATATGGTTGGTTAATGTTTGGCTGTCTTTTTTTTGGGCTTTGCTTTGGGTTTGTCTTTGGTGGTCTTTCCCTCAAGTCCTAACAGTCTTTGGTTTTAAATGATGTGATGCTATTCTATGTAAGCACGGTTTTGATTGACAGTTGGAAAATGTCCTTGTCAACAGATGCTGTTTTCACGACTGCTTTCTTCTCCCTAGAGCCTTCCCTTGCAAATAAGCATTAACCATTAACTCATGAAAATACATCGCTAGTGTTTACAAATGCATTGCTTTGCTCAATTGAAATGAATATTTGACTGTGCTCTGAGCCTCTGGCTTTGAAAAACTCTGTATCTTTACAAGTGTCATTTTTACACGAGCAACACAAGGAGGACAGGTGGCTGAGCGTGACACCCTGACTGTAATCCCCCCCTAATCCTGTCTGAGGCCACAGGCTCACTCACTTCTCCCTAGCCTGTGTAAACAGGGTGATATGACTCAAGTTTAACCTACCGAAGACAGGCTACCCCAGTGACTTACAGTGAGCACTCTTCGGGTCTTCAACCACAACAGGAAGATGGCCAAGTTTGGAAGCAATTCACCCTGTGATTCATTGTTATGGGTGCGTGTGTGTAAGTTAGGTCTTCACTCTTGCTTCAACTCTGGCAGAATAAACTCTTCCCCATAGCACTGCACGGTGTGCGGTGATGAGTCACTTAGATGTTGTGGTCCTCATCAGGCCGGAACTGACAGTGTGGTCGGCGGAATTGTTTGAGCAGCTGCAGTTGCAGCGAGCCCAGTGATAGCACAAACGAGGAGACCGAGACATTGAAGTTAGCGTCACAAGACAGCCAGTGCGTGAGTGATCACACAACCACAGGATTTTTTTTCTACCCCTTCCTCGACTGAAGGATTTGGCATTGACTGATGGAGCAGTTCTTTCTGGGACGCTAATCATATAGTGTTTTGTGTATCAGCCTGCCTGTCCCACTGCAACAACATTTGCGTCTGGTGGGATTACAGTAGCGGCGTAGCAACAGTCAATTTCTCAATTCTGGAAGGAGACAAGACTTGATGTATTTCGTCATATTTATCTCCCCATATGAGTGGCCCCGATAAAGCTGTTGTTTGTGGCACTCAATCGAAGTATTATCATTTGTTATATTATGCTCATCGCAGTTGTCTGAAGCGCCATCTCTGATATTTACCAAGTGCTCAATGATGTCCTTGACGATAAGGGCCTTTAAGAGGCAGTCCCTGAGCTCCCCGTGCTGCCGAAAGCACCAGCTGCCGCTGCTGCCTGCCGCTCCAATTAAAGGCCCCACTTCTCGGAGATCAATTCATTAGGGAGCTTGTTGCTTACTGCTGAAACACAGCAAGAGGCACATAACCAACAAATGTCCCTAAAAAGTAATTCTCGGTCCTCAGTTACACCATTCAGTCCTAGTTCCCCTAATTCTGTTTTCATATATGCTCACTTACAGTGGCGCCTCTTTGCAGAATAGCCTGCCTGTAAGAATCAAACAGAGAATGTAAATACTTAGCACGATCCACCGCCTAGGTGTGGAAGTCATTAATTGTAGTCTTCAAAGTGCACATTCAAGTGCTGCTCTTGATATACAACTTTTCTGTCGCAGTCATGTATGGAACACGTTCACTAGAGGTAGGTTAATTGCCAGTAAGCAATTGTTGTTAGTCAAATGGGAAGAAAACAAAGCTTTAAGTGGATTTTAGATCTTTAGGAAAAATGCTCTGTTGGAAACAGCAGTTGCATTATAATTCTGTTAAATTTATTTTTAAAGTTGTTGAACATTACCTTAAGCAGGTTTTTTTAAATTACTAAATTGTTTGTTTTAGTTTTTTGGGGGGGTTTGCCATGGAAAAGGGTATTGCAATACTGGTATTATGACAGTCCTTATGTTTACAATGTTCAATTCATCCAGTGCTTTAAGATACTTTAATTTCTTTGTAGTTAGTGTCTTCTACGTGTATTTCACCACAGACTGGTAAGTAAGCAACTCAGTCATGGGGTCTTGTTTATAGCCTGAGAGTAGGAGGTTGGGTCAAGCTCATCAATATTCGCCTACTCACAGCTGTTGTTCTGTAAATTAGGTCTAACATCAAGACAACACACTGTATCTTACACGCTACCATCCAAACACACATCAACCTTCACTGTGCTTTGGCCTCAACCAAACAAAGAGTGCTACACCACCCTAAATAGCAGGTGTGCTAAGAAGAGTTGACAGTTTAAGCAATGCCTTCACAGGGGTTTGCCTATGATAAGGGTGTACATTCCTATTCCAGCGTCTTTGTTTCCGTTCGTACACACAGCAGCATGTTTACTAGGGGTCCATTTGACTGACAGTCCTGGTGGTTCTCTTCACCCTGCTCCATCACCTCCAGGGCTGCTCAGTGTTTGTTTAGAGGCTGTGGTCCCACTGGAGCAGTGCTGAGAACAAAGGGCCAGGCCTTTCACTCGCCAAGGTGGTGGGAGGGGATTGGCCTTGATTGAACGCTTCCTCGTTGATTAGCGCCGCATTTCAGCCAAGTGACACAGCCTCATCAGCTCCTCCTATGCTAGCTCACTCAGCTTAAGCGCATCTGGTTTTCGTCACAGCGTGACCTTCGCCTGGTTTCTAAATGCAGTATATTCACTTCTCAGTCGAAGGCCCAAATGCTCAGGGTTTGTTCCCCAAGGCTGTAAATTGAAACCAGGCTGACTGAAGTGGATTGCTGAGCTTCCACTCACCCAACACCATCTTGCACCTCCCCTCTCTGCCCTGTAAACCAACGCCATTGCTATTTCTTAAACAGTTCTCCCTCAAGTCCCATCCATAATGTTGTTGAAATAACAAGTTTATGTTGAGTTGTAGTCTAAACGTTGCCATACTATGACCCCAAAAGCTTACTTTTACATATGTTCCCTTACCTCAGAATGGCAGCTACTGCTAAATAAATAGGAAGACCTCAAACATATTTACACAAAGTATGCGCTCACTGTTGATATTTCGCACAACATGCGGATTGATCTACTGCACTGTTTTCTTGTGTTTGGTTCGGTACTGTTGCTTTTTGGAACATAACCCTAGGACCACATTGTCAGTCTGGCGTTCTCTTTTCTGCTTGGCTTAATTTAACAGTAGAGGAGAACTTGTACTAAACACTACACTTTCATGTGTGGTGAGTCAATAAACACCACAAATTAGATTGTCAAATTGGCTCCCTGTGCAATCCTCAGCGAGAACTAGTAATAACATTTTCTAAATCAAATGGCTTTGGAGGTTGTGGCTGAAAATAACTAGAAAAAGGCTGGTTTATTACATCCATAGCTTATTTATTTATTCAGTGCACTTGAACTTCCTCAGCCATGAATAATAGTAATGGAGGATGGTGGTAATCTCTGCTATCAATGTGAAAGAAGCTGGCAGATTACTTTCTGAAAGTAGCCAACTTGCTTACATTACAGGAGATGGAGAACCCTAAAGCTTTCTCACATTCTTGTTTTGATGTATGTTGGAAGCCTCCATTGTGTGAACATGCTTTAGCTGATGTGATCTACATAGAGTTACATTGAAGGCATTTAGCAGATGCTCTAATCCAGAGCAATTTAAAGTAGTAAATTCATACATTGAAATCATTACTGTGCTGGCCCCCTATGAGAATCAAACCCACAAGCGCCATTGTTCTTCCAATTAAGCTACACGGGTCTACTGAATGTCTCTATTTATCAATGTCACCATTTCTGACCAGAGTTTCTTTTTCTCTGTTTGCAGATGGAGTCTCCGGTCTCCACCCCTGCCCCTCCACCGCTCCATCTCCTGGCGCCCGTAGGCAACAGTAACGACAGCATCGCATCGCCCTGTGAGCAGATCATGGTGCGTACACGCTCCGTGGCATCCAACACGACAGACGTGGCGCTGGCCACACAGCCAGAGTGCCTGGGGCCCTGCGAGCCCGGGACCAGCGTCAACCTGGAGGGCATCGTGTGGCAGGAGACAGAGGACGGTAAGGACTGAGCTCTGTTGACATCTATTTTTGGAATGGACCAGAGTGAATGTTTTATTTTATTTTGTGGGAAATGGATCAGTTTTCTGGGTTTTTTGTTTTACCACTAGCTGTGGTCTCTGTGTTGTTTTTGTAGCTGAAATGAGATACTTTGATGAAGGCCGGTTGTCTGTCAAAACGTTGGTAAGAATATATTATTGCCTCAGAGCTTCTAGAGTGTGCGCCATTCCTTTTCATAAAGTGCCGGCTCACCCACACAAATCTTGCTGCCTATATTTTGTAGAGGACCTCCTGAAATAATGTCAACGAAGGAGAGGAGAAGCATTTGCTGTTACTCGATGTCTCAAGTACAACTGCTATGAATTGTATGTTTCTATTCGGATGAATAATTCATTGATTACAGCAGAAGAGCGATTCTTCAAAGAGGTGCATTAGGCATTTCTTTCTTCACAGAGTTACTCCGTTGCCTACAATTGGCGCTAGCTCATCAGCATGCTGAGGGTCTCTTCCTCTCCATTGTGTGGCGTCGGCCGACCCTCTGGTGCGTTGCTCCTTTTTTTTCTCCCTCGCTTGGTAATGGAGGAAGGAAGCAGCTGCAGTGGACGCCTCAACGAGAAATTGCTGCCTCCGCCTCCTCTTTTATCACAAAGCAGCAGTTAGCCGTTACACATTTAAATTTACTTCAGGTCTCGTCTGGGCGCACATCTCCTGCGTGCTTGTTCCTATATGCTCTTCCCTGCAGAGCCACTAATGCTTTCAAACCAAAGGACTGTGCAGCACACCGTATTGACTTTAATGATTCGGTGCGGTGTTGTGAACACTTCGAGGTCGATTGCAACCAAGTTACACACACTTAAATTGAACTTATTTTAGATTGTATGCGCTATTCTCAACACAAATTATGACCTGGATCTTAACCCTGTGAACGTGTGGTTACTGAATGCTTATGAAAGCATCTGCACGCCATACTTCCTCAGATTCTCAGGTTTTCCCTCAAGGCAGCTATTCCCAAAGTGAGATACGTGAGGTACAAAGAGTGGTTTGGCAGGGTATTTCAATATTCAAACTGGCTTATACATCTTATTGATGTTTTCTTGCCTGAATAGCCTAGTCCCACTGGTGAAAATGATCACCACATATTGTCTGGATTAACACAAAAAATAATTGGCATTGTTTAATATTTCAAAGTGTGATTTAAAGGGGTATGAAAAACACAATCTCTACTGAAGTGTCCGTTCCGGTTGGTGACTTGATATCATATAGCTGTACATCATATATTGAACTTAGTCTGATCGTAAATATTGACTAATATGCCTATGGTGTATGTTTTATGATATGAACAAAATGGAAATTCTGACAGTTAACTTGCATGTTTGCAGGCAGCGTTGTTTTTATTATAATCCATAACAACTCAACTTTCAAAACACAGTCATCTTCATTTACAGTGTTTTCAAATTGCTCAATTTAGTGAAAGGGGTGGAGTTATTTTGCCATGTGGAATGCTTCAGTTAAGAATAACTGTTGGTCAAAACCCTTCCAGCACTGTGAAAAACAGAGCTTAACCTCTGACAATTTCAAATCTGTTTAGATTTGCTAATGCTAATTTTTTGGAAAACTGAACCATGAATTGCAATTTAGCTTTTTCCTAAAAAGGTCTCTAACATTAAGTTTGTTGAAAAAGGTGTAATCCTCTGTTCAGATGAATATATTTCTAACCCTAATATCTGCAAGGAAATCTTGCTGTTGATCAGCAATTGACAAGCATTTAAGCAGTTTAATCAAATGTATTCAGTGTGAGCAGTGTAGCCACACCTGCTCGTTGCCTGCCAATTGACTGCGAAGTGTGTAAGAAAGGTGTGCAAGTCGAATTGAGCCCTCGGTACATCCCCGCTGGGTTGTTTACAAACTCTAACAACACTTTGTGTTTGTGGAGGATATAAAGCGCCTGATCATGAGACGGGTGCTGGTGTCTACCAGCCACTCACTCCCAACCTGGTCTTTAACAGCCATGAATAAATCAGGACTCCCCGAGCCAGATCAGGAAATTCATCAACAAAAAGGACCCGGGGGTGGCTGGCACAGTGCCGGTCGTTTGTTTTCATGCTAATGGCCCTGATCAGACTTGCTGTGCCTCATTCAAATGACTTCAGTTCACCAGTAGCGTCCAGGATCAGGTGATATTTTGCTGCAGGGGTGCACGCACACACCCTCACGTTCCATTCCCTATCCCTGACCCGGAACATAGAGCGAAAGAGGCAAGTGTGTCTCCTACGCCTCCACTCTTCTCCTGGCTCCCGTCTTGCTCTTTTGGGTCTAGTAATGATTCAGTGCCTCCGTGATGCAGTGTTGGCGTTCCCCTCTGTCCCTGGGGTTTCATCCTACCTCAGCAGCAGCCCCCCCCCGACAAACACTGAGAGCTCTGGCAGCAGCCTCGAGGATAAACAGTATCACAGAGGCACAAAGGTACCTGCTTTAGTGCTAGAGAGAAGGCAGGGCAAGGTTACCCCCCTCGGTGACGTCAGCTGCCTCCGCATGGATTTCAAAGGTGCTGGATGCTTTTCAGATTTATTGCACGTCGTTAGAAGCTGGAAAACTCAAAGCAGTGCGAGTGTTTCAGCCGACACAAATACGATGTCTTAGGAGTTGTCCTTCCGTGTCTTCTGAAGCTCTTGTTAGTGGATGCAAATAAAAATTGCAGTCCCCTGTAGTGCCATAAAAACACATTATTAGTCAATGTATTCTACATATTTTGTTTCTCGTTGCTGCTACCCGTCAGCTCGTGTCCCCGGTTTCCTTAATTAGAGCAGTGGTGGGCAGCCACTTTAATTGTACTGTTTTACACATGTATGAGGTGTGTCATTTAGGTGAGAATTTTGCATAACCCGCACTTCGTTTGGCATTCTGTGACATGGAGGTCGTAGCCAGGCAAACGGCCTGTTATTTTACATTGACTGTGTGTTCACTCTGTTCAGAAGTGGACCAACACTTGCGAGGGAGAGAGATTTGACTACCAAATGCTGACATTTGTGGCTGTGCAGTATTTATAATGCGCTGTGTGGGATCAATGTGAAGCCCTAGGCTGAAACTGGCAGGACTTAAAGCAGTGAAGAAGCAGGTGGCCATGACTCCTATCGCCCTTAACCCCTTTACACACACAAACAGAATCGCTTAGACCAGACAGTATATTCATGCTGAAAAGACATGAATAATACAGAAGAGTAGAGGAATAGCATTTGATGGACGCTGGGACAGAAATACAAAGAAGTACTCCCTTGGGCTGCTATGATTGGTCTATGACCTCCGAAGGTCGAGCTCTTTACTGTAGAATTTACCTTCCCAGGTCTCTACACACTGTATCTCTTAAAGGTCTAACGCTCTTAAAGGGCAAACCTAAAAAAGCATTCTGCCACCACGACTCCCCTCATGGCACGGCCGGCTGGCGCTTCGTGCAAGAGAGACATCAAGCTGATAGCATCCCAAGAAGATGCTTATGTTGTTGGCTGTGCCCATGCTGTCAACCTGGTGGCAGACTTCTAGGAGGGGAATTTTGCTTGCGGACACAATGTGGTGTTGCTTCGGCTACAGGCAACCACGCCTGTGCCATTTTTTTAATTTAATGTGTAAAGATTTGGAGATTAAAATTGAACGCACCTCAGATTATTTTTTTGGAAGGGGTGTTTGGATAAAGAATAATGCAAGTGGAGCAATCTGAGAGTTGAGTAGCGGAGAGAGCTTGTGGCCCAGAGCTCTAGATTTCCATGTCACTCATTCGTAACACAGGTTGTCAGAAAGTCCTTTGGAAGTGTTTACTATACAGGCTTGTTTCTCTGCACAGTTTTGGTCCCTGTCCAACAAGAATGTAATGATGATGGACACTTGACATGGGCGTAGTTTCTCTGTGTAGGCGAACAGGTTTAAAAATACTGAAAAAGACAGACTAGCTCTGCACCCTGAGGCCGTTTTCTTCAGTTTGCCTGACAGTTATTCCTACTGCAGGTCATTTAACAGTGACGTTCACTCATGTCAACTCACCACCCAACACACTCCTTTCATTCTTCATGCTCCTATTCTTTAGGCCCCAGCCTTCCACTCTTCATTTTTGGGACATTTTGTGCACTCTACCATCACATGTACAATGCATTCTTCAAAATTTAAATGGTATTAATATAATGTGCATATATTTCCATTAACTCCCATGGAAAGTTTCCACCTGTGAATATTCCCCAAAATGTGCAACCCTACTTTTCATTTCAACAGGATCCATCCAATACACCCATGGTCCTCTCCGGTACCGGTCCTAGCTGGCGGCAAACACTGTTTGTCTGGCAACACTATATTATGCCGGCAATACAAGCTCAGGAATTTATTTTCAAAATAATAGCACTTTTAATTTATTACAATAATCATTGGTAATTCATTGCATAGATTGTCAGTGTCTCATGTGAAACAGACAATATATTCATATATACTGTTTTTGATGAAAAGTTTCTTTTGAAAACATGTTATGTTGTTGTTTTTTTTGCAATCACATTTTGTAATTGTTTCTTTACACACAATACAGTTGTATTTGGTTACATAACACTAGCTTTGTAATGAATTCACAATGATTATTGCAATGAATTCAAATGAGCGCTATTATTCTGAAAAGAAAAATGTTTTTTGTTGCTGGGATAATATAGTGTTGCCAGGCATACAGTGTTTGCCCCCAGCTAGAACCGGCCCTGTTCCTCTCTAACCAGTTCTTGGTTTCATACCAACTCACGGCGTGGCATCTGGCCAGCCCTAACATATGTCTGGCTCAGCTCAAACCTAGATGTTTTGGTATTAAAATCGACACTGGCAAGGTCATCCCCTTTTTTCCCCCTCTACCTTGTTGACAACATCACAATATTTGAATGAAAACTTAAGGGGTTGACGTGAGATGGTCCTGTATTTGGTGGTTGCAGTGTGTGTGTAAAGTGGCCCTGTTTATAACAAGGAGTCGACAAGTAGGGTCAGGCAGCCTGTCACCATGTCACAGCCGGCTGGAAAAGAAGCAGCACGATCGGTTTAAACTCCTCAAGGTCTCAACAAGGACTTGTTTTTTTTACTAGACCTCGGGAAGCACAAATAGCAGCAGGCTTTTAAGTCCTCTTCATTCAGTGAGACTCTATGGTGTTGCTGTTTCTCTCACTTGTCCTCTGTTCAGTGGGAGTCACTCAGCTGTGTTAAATACTGTGTGGTGTGATAACGGAAGGAGCACACCGCCCCCATTCCCTGGGAGAACCCCTCAGCCAGGTCTTATGACACCTATAGTCCGGCTACGCCCACAGTATCAAGACCTTACCAGCATCAATGTGTCGTGCATGGTACCTGAAACCAATCACTTTCAAAAGCTTAGAACACCAAAGTCTTAGTGACAACGATCTATGTAGCGTTTTGTGTGGCAGCGCGTAATCCAATGACACATAAAGGCTGAGTCACGATGGCAGAGTTTATCTGTTATCATTTAAACAGGCAGGAGATTTTTATTCCTTTATCCCCGCTGTCGATCTGCACTGTTCCCTCTCGTCACTGGAGTGTACACAGATTAAGGCCTTTATCATAATCCTGTCTCACCCTTATCAGCACTGTCAAATACAGAATAATCCGACGCAGCCCCCGTCGACACAGTGCCTTTTAAACGACCATTAAGGACAAAAACTCTGGGGCTGAATGAGACTGTACAGACACCCTTTCCTTGGTAGCCCTTCATTTAGAGAGATGGCTTTGGTCCGCTGTAGTCCGTTTGACCTGCCATTGGTGAACAGGGAATATATAATAGGACGAGTTAAATGAAAACAGTTCAGAGGTCACAGTGCCCTGGGGGCCTCGCAGGACAGGCAAACTTGACCCACCATAGGGGAGAAGGGGCCTCTGGGGTGGGGGAAGAGGATTAAAGGGGCCATACCCACCCATAAATGAAAGACCTTCCACCAGGGAGAAAGATAAAGCTAGTGACCCAGACAGACGTGCCCCCCGGACCCCAGGCTCCCTCTGGGAGCTTGTCAGCTCTTTGCTTCTATCGGGGAGGCCTTTGAAGTGACGCAGATGGAGGTGGAGGTGGTCTTTGGTGCACTGCGGGAACCCTGGGAGGGGAAATGGACGTGAAATGACAAGGTACCTAGCTGCTGCCGCATTCTAGACACCACATGGGGCCAACCAGTCGCCTCTTTCTCACTCACTGTATGTGGCCGTTTCACATTTCTGTTTTTACTCCCTACTTTATCTCAATTTCTCTCATTTATTTCTTTTTTGCTCATACATACATTCTCATTCTGTCCAAATTTTCTTAGCTTGATTCCAGTAGGCCAGGATAAATTGGATGAATTTTGCAACGGGCGGAAGGGGAGATAACAAAAACAGCAGTCGTCTATTTTCCACCTGCTAAATTCAGCCATTTCAACCAACTGTAATTGGTTGACAGAGACTACTTCACTGCTTCACACCTACTCACATACCCTTATAAAGTCCTGACAGACTTGCAGCTCAGCCATGAAGAAGTAAAAGGAATTGCTCCTTTGAATCGGACCAACCCTATCTGGAGATCTGCTTCGTACACTCTTTAGATGCATGACGCTGGCGAGCTGAGCTTTTTGACTGAGTTTGGGCTTGTCTGCCTCGCCAGTTTGCTGCTCTTGGCAAGCGGTGTCTGCCGAGAGGTATGCAAAACAGCCGCAGAGACTCCCAAACCGCAAGTATGAAAAACAGCCCTGACTTTCTCCCTCCACAATGAGCTATTCTCCAAGAGGACTGACACTCTTGTATGAGCCCCACAGCTGCAGAGACAGACTAACACACATTGTATTGTTTGGCCTCAGTACACTCCATGTTGCATAGTTTCCCTCCATGTTCAGACGTTCTGGGACGGTTCGATGCCTGGGGGGTGACGTGTGAGTGAGATTATTTTTTGTTGTAATCTTCTGAGTAACTCCTTGGTGCTTGTGTGGCGGGTCACCTGATGCATAAGCTAAGCTAACGCTACAACAGATGGGGACTAGTCGTCGCTGGGTTTTGTCATTGTCTAAGCATGCTAGCCTGCCCTTCCCCCGACTGCTCCCTCCCCGCCCTTATAATCTCTTCAGTGAGGAATAAAACGCATAATCTATCTAAGACTAAAGCCGAACGGCGCTCTGAAGCTCAAGATGCATATAAAACTGGGCTAACAATGTTAACTCACCAGCTTTGGCGAGCGATCGTCTTGGGCAAGCATTGCCGGTCTGCCGAGGTTGAGGAACCGGCAGTATTTTGACCAACAACTACTACTGTCCAAGCAAAAAGAACTGGGAGAGGGAGACCGGGGATACCCTGGGAGCTCTGTGAGCTGATAAAAACTGAATTAGCCTTCAAGCCTGTGTCAGACATGTAGCTTTAATGTGGGCTGGCTCTGGCTACTGCCAACGACTTATCTGACACACAGAGGTCATTATCAAGGAGGCCCTCACCTGCGGCAGAGCAACTCTGTGTGAGCTTTACTGGGCTACACTCTTTTTCTTTCCTCCTCCTGTGGCTAAGAGAACATAGTGTAGGCTACACATATTCACGTGCCCACTCTTTACCACACACCTGTGTTTTTACGATTATGTACAGTATGTGAATTCAGGGACTCCCCTCACCTGCTCAAAGCACTGATGTGAATTCAGGGACTGCATTAGTGCTGTTTAATGGGCTCAGAAATGGACAGAATGTGATTTTTAAAGCCTTGGCTCACACTTTTAAATTTCTTTACGAGGCTCTGGTGTTGAACTCCTACTTTGCGTGCCATTTGAAGTAATAACATTTGTGCGTCGGGACCAAATGATACTGAAAGAGCCTTCTTTGTCGTGTATCTTGTCGAGGCAAAGGACCCCAGGTTACATTTCTGTGGTAATGGTTACCTTAACAGCAAGGCGCTGATGTCATGCTAACTGTTCGCAGATGGGATAATTGCTGCCAAGGCTGTTCTGTGTAACGTCTACCTGGACATAAACTCATGCAAATTCATCATTGTTTGTTTGAATGGCTTTACTGAAAAACTTTATTTTTCCTCTCTGTAATGCCATGAACTTTTGTTATACTGATGTTTTACTGCACTGATGAAGACCATGCACGGCAATGACAGTTCAAATCCATTGAAGAGGTTGTAAACATTGGACTTTATAGGCTTTTGACTTCAAAGTATACTCCCCTTACATGAAAACAACCAATATTGTACACTTCAGATAAGCAATGTTAATCTTCAATGTGCTGTATAATCACATGTTCCCGCATCGATAGAATAACATGATTAATAACAATGGTTCTCACAAGGTTGTTTTTGGCAGGTGCCCATTCAGGAAATGGCACAGGTTTAGAAAGAAATATACAATAAGACATAGTGTTAGAATTGGGTTTATTTTTAGGTATGGCATTACCAGTTATGTTTATACACTTCAGTTATGGCTAGGTTCAATTTAGGGGAAAAAGTTAGATTGTTGAGGTTAGAGTTAGGATTCCTTAAGGTTATTATAAGGGTATCGTTAGGGTTAGGGTAGTGGAATAGAGAGCATGAATTTTTGTGTCAGGGTTAGAACTCAGGTCTGCATAATGATAGAAATACAAATGTGTGCATTTGTGGTAGTGAGCCTATGATGCCAACTGCCCCCTAGTGGTCCAGCAGTGCAGGGCGGCCTCTCAGCAGTCAGGCAGGCAGACGAGCCAAGCATCACTCCTTCCTTTCCTCTCACTCTCCCAGTATCAAAGCGTCTGCCAGCCGATCCACAAACTATTCAAGAGACAAATTGAAGCCAACAGACCTGGGCTCTCGTGAGCAGGGATGTCTTTCATATGCCTCAGCTGTTTCCGTCACTGACAAGAGAATGCAACCTTTTTTCTTTCCTGTGAAGCCTCTGCTTTCTGCAGGCGGCAATGTCAGATGGAGGACACCATCCTCTTGTTTTTTTCCTTCTCCTTCCTCCCTCGCTCAGCTGCATACAGATGGCCGTCTGCCCGTGGACTCGGCTGCTCCTAGGTCCTGTAATCAGGAACGGCCCTGTTTGAATGTGTATGTGCATGCACACGTGTGCAATACCAACACGGAAACCAGGAAGCTGCGTTCTGAAATGCAAAACAGCCCCACTGTTTTATTGAATGCTTAATAGGACCTTCACTTCCGATTGACCCAAATTAGGCATATTTCCTTTTGTTCTTTTCAGGAATTAATACCCAAGTAAAAAAAAAGTATATTTAAATGTACTTGAAATGTATTTTATTTATCCTAAATATACTTCTAATATATTATTTTGGTATGTTTATTTTGAAAGTATACTTCAAATATACTTAAATATATTAAATACATACTTATGGTTAAACATAAGTATACTAGAAGTATAATACTGGAGTACAATTTAAATATACTTTTTTTTTACTTGGGTATAAATCCAATTACATTATTAATCTTTTACTGTGTGTTGCATTATGGTTTAGACCAGTTGTTCTCATCATTTTTGGTCTTTGGGCCACAACATGTTGCAGGTAAAAAAATAATAATTGCATTAGAGATGAGCGTGCAGGCACAAAGTTCAGGTGTAGAGGGCAGCATGCAGCCCAGGGCCCAGAGGTAGAGGACCACTGGTTTAGACTCTTGGTTAATGATGAGAGACACCTTACCACTCACCCTGTTCCGCCTCTATTTTCAGGTATGCTGGTGGTAAATGTGACCTGGAGAAACAAGACATATGTAGGCACACTCCTGGACTGCACCCGGCACGACTGGGCACCGCCAAGGTAAGCATATACTGAAAATAGAAAAACAACAGTCAAAACAGAAATAATTGACACGAACACTGTTATGCACACACGCCTACACAAACATAAAAAAAGCCCCTTATATTACTACAAAGGCCACACCCCCCTACGGTTTTCCTGGAGGCAGACATTCAGCCATTATAAATGAAATATCCTTGGGTAATGTCTCTAAAGTTTCCCCCTGCTGACACATGGCTTTTCAAATGCAACATCGGGGGTTGGATTGATTTTTCTCCTCTTTCTCCTCTGCCATCGATCCTGTCAGGATGCACCACAGAGCTACCTAACCCTTCACAGACTTCCACTGAACACGTGCCCTGACTGGGGTCTCTCTGCAGCTCCTGGGTCTTAGTGTCCCCCAATGGGTCCATATTTCCTTTTTTTCATCCTGACCTTCGTCCAGTATACAGCCCCAGAAATTATACAGAAAAGCCCATATGTGTCTATTAGCTCAAGCTACTGGCAGTCATTTCTGGCATAGTTAGCTTAGAAATGTACACGCAGAAATGAAAAAGAGACGGAGCAATTAACATGAGGAAGAGCAGCAGGTTATACAGGTCCCACCTACGTCATGGGAAAACAATATTTATTCATGTATAGAAACCATCAACACCATTACTCCTGATCTCATTATCAGGTCTTTGTTTTTACTATTGTTGTTAGGATCCAGGGACTAAGTGTAGATTGTCATTGTAGAGATGCATCAGCAAGCAGGAGAGCAGTACAGTGAGTGTAAAGAAATCTGTCTGTTTACATTCCCTAGCACGTAGTTATACTGATGCCACATCTACCCAGTTCAGCAGCCTGCTTGGCAAACGAGAGAAATACTGTGAGATTTTTTCAACTGTTCTGGGGAACTGTAATAGATGTGATGTCAGAGGAAAGGAGAACGGTGTGTGCTTCATCTTCTACCATATTGCACACGATGTCTAAAGGGTTTTACTTAGACAGTATAGGATACATATCCAGGTAAACAGTCTGTTATTTACAACAGTAGATAGAGGGGAGGTCTATGGCGGCATGTCCGCCTAGGCTCCTTCTGGCGTCTGAAGAAGAGATAGCAAAATGGGTCAAAGCAATAGTTGCAGTTCAGTTGGATCTTGATTGTAATCGATGACTAACGGAATCTTTTCGTTTTTGGCAGTTACAGTGTAATAGGTTGAGTGGATAATATTGTTTCTAGAAAATTTTCATCAGAGAAGGCAGTAGCAGACATGGATGGCTTATCAAACACGGCCACTGTTTCCCAGGAGAGAAGAGATTTGACAATCACGGTGTATGAGAAATCAGGTTGAACTGCAGTCATCTATTCACATTAGACCTACTTTGCAGATTGTTTGAATTTCATTAAAGGTTTGCCATGTTTTTCCACAATGATTAATGTAGAAATTATTCATATAACAGTAAGCCTTACGGCCCTTGAGTTTCCAATAATTTCCTCACCCTGAGTTGGCACGTAAAATAATCAATTGCTATAATGCTGTATGTAATCGTCTTTCATCTCCATATTTTTGTGTGCCAAATGCTAGTCTTTGCATCTAATTTAACAATGAATAAACCAAGTGGTCAATGAGTGGTTTACAATAACCCAGTCACTATAGATTGACCCAGTCAATAACACAAAGGCAACACAGCCCTAACCCACAGAGATTAGCTCAACACTGCAGCCACCTTTCCTGCCGCACAAAGCAATACATTTCTTCTGGTTGAGCTCTACTACTTGATTCTTGTGTCTCTAGCTGTTCCTCCATTTCTCTCTCTCACTCTTGTTGGCCGGTGTGTCGGGGGGGCTTGGGTTGTTATCTCCTATTTGATCATGATGACCACGTCACCCTGGTCTAATCCGTTTGAGGCCCGTGGCGCCCGGTGTGTCTGTCAGAACACACTGGCGCTGTCAAGATGTGGGGGATAACAAGAGGATCAGCATCCACAGCACGTCCGGGTCTCTCGGGAAAAACGGCTAGTAACAGCCCTCCTCAGGATTTGGAGCAGTGCGGTTTTTGATTCAGGGAGAGAGTAGCCATTTCCCATGTAAGTGACTCTCAGCGGCCCTGTCAGCCGCCTCTCTGCAGTCCGGGAATAGAAACAGGATTGAGAGCTAGATTGAGTGGTTCACCACCTCCGGCTCAAATTGTTTCATATCTACCATGGCAGTTTCTGATGGCTGCTGGTCAGGATTTCAAGATGGCAGTGAGTGGTCTGTTAGTGCCTCTGTTAATGTTGAGGATGGTGGATCAGTCTGATATTCTGGTTTCCTTTCCCCTTCAGGTTCTGTGAGTCCCCCACCAGTGACTTGGAGATGAGGAACGGCCGTGGCCGGGGCAAGAGGATGAGGCCCAACAGCAACACGCCAGTCAACGAGAACAGCAACTCGTCAGACAACAAGGGCAGCGGCACCAGCAAGACGCGAGCAGCCAACAACACCAACAAGGGCCGACGGGGCAGCCAGACCTCGTCGGAACGCCGCACGCCACCCAACAGCAACACAGAGGACGTCAAGGCCAGTCCATCGTCTGCCAACAAGCGCAAGAACAAGCCGGCCTCGGACATGGAGCCCAACTCTAGCTCGGAGGACACCAAGGGCAACAAGCGCATGCGCACTAACTCCAACAGTTGTCCCGGAGGTGTGCTGAACCTACCCCACGCCATCCTTCCCGGCATCCCAACCATCAAAATGGAGACCCTGCCCCCACCGCAGCTCGACCGCAACTGCCCTTCGCCGGTGCTCATCGACTGCCCTCACCCAAACTGCAACAAGAAATACAAGCACATAAATGGCCTTAAGTACCACCAGGCTCGCGCCCACAATGATGACGACATCAAACTGGACCTTGACGCAGACAGTGAGTATGGGGAGGACGCCACTCTTCACCCTGATCCGGGCAGCTGCAACGGGGCCTCGATCTCTCAGAAGGGCTGCTTGTCCCCAGCCCGCTCAGTCACGCCCAAGGGCAGGGGCTTCGAAGGTCAAACTCCATCGCCCTCGTCTGGGAAATTTGGCTCCAAACAGAATAGAAAAAAGCCCCATGAGGCCGACCCAGAGGTGGGAGGCGTGGTTGTAGATGGCTGTGATGATGGGCCCTGCCTAACAGATGAGGCCAGCAATGACGGTATGGATGACAAAAAGGACAAGATCAAGAAGACAAGTAGTGGCTCCAAAGCAGACAAGCTGGCACAGAAGGGCCTGAAGTCAGCAAGGCCTGTTGTCCCAGTGATGCCGCCTCAACAGCTCTACTCCCTACAGGCGACTGGCGGCTTTCCCACAGCCAGTCCATCCTCAACCCCCGCAATGGGCTCAGTGGTTCAGTCCATCCCCAAAAGCCCCCAACTGAAAGCAATCCAGCCCAAACCCTCGGCCTTGGGAGACCCCTTATCGGTGAACCCAGTACTGAGCGGTTCAAAGGATAAGAAGAAGAAAGACAAGAAGAAGAAGGAGGTGTTGAAGGAGGGAGATAGCCCTAAAGGGTTAGGCAAGGGAGGGAAGCCGGAAGAAGGCAAGAGCCCCTACTCTGAATGCTCAGATGCAGGGGGCAAAGGCGACGGGCTCCTGAACGGCTCATCAGACCCGCACCAGAGCCGGCTTGCAAGCATAAAGGCTGAGGCAGATAAGATTTACAGCTTCACAGATAATGCTCCCAGTCCCTCCATTGGAGTGGCCAGCAGGATAGAGACCGGAGGCATGGCCCAGCCTCTCACCCCACTGCACGTCGTCACGCAGAACGGAGCTGACAACTCGTCGGTGAAGACCAACAGCCCGGCCTACTCTGACATCTCCGATGCGGGTGAGGATGGTGAGGGTCGGGGGGACGGCAGCAAGGGGGTGAAGTCTGAGGAGCACGCCATCCGAGAGGGGGCCAAGAAAGCCCTGTTCCCTGCCCAGACTCCCAGCAAAGAGTCCCCTTACTACCCTGGCTACGAGACCTACTACTCCCCAAATTATGCCAACCCCAACCCCAGCCCGGGGGTGTCCACAGGGCCTGCGCTGCAAGAGGGGGCCCAGGTTAAGGTGAAGAAAGAGGATTCTGAGGAGCCTGGTGAGGAGGACCGTAAAGTCAAGCAGGACCAGCCAGAAGAGCGGAAGCCCGAGATGGGGGCCTCTGGGCCGGGGCAGCAGCAGCAACAACAACAACAACAACAACATCAGCAACAGGCCTCGGTCATCCAGCAGCGTTCCAACATGTACATGCAGCCTCTCTACTACAACCAATACGCTTATGTGCCCCCATATACCTACCACCAAGACCAGGCCTACCACACCCACCTCATGAACACCAACCCAGCCTACCGCCAGCAGTACGAGGAGAGGCAAAGGCTGGCGGCAGCTGAGCACCACCGTGCGGCGGAGAAGAAGTCAGACGCTGCAGGAAAGGACCGCGACAGAGAGGGCTCCTCTGGGAAGGAGCGGGAGGAATGGAAGCAGAAGGCTTTGGTGCCTCCCACTCTCTCCAAGGCCCCCAGTCTCACGGACCTGGGTAAAGGCGGACTGCCCCAGGGCAAGCTGCCTAAGGAAGCCTCGTCGTCCTCAGAGCAGGCCAAGTCGTCGGTCATCATGCCCAAGGGGGAGGACGCCAAGGCGCCGGCTCAGCAAGCCGAGGGGCTGAAGATGAAGCTGAGCGAAGGCGTGCATCATGGGAAAGGGGAGGAGCCCAAGGCTAGCATGGACTCAGCAAGAAATTTGGCCATTGAGCAGGCCATGTGGTACAGACAGGTAACAATACTTATTACAATTCTAATGTGGATTTTATGTGTGAACTTTGTGACAGCACGCACATTCTAGACTAGTAGACAGGACTACCAATAAATAATAAACTGATAACATGCTGTCTTTAATGATATGATTTATATTGATTTTCAGGAGCCTGACTCGCGGCTGTGGCCTTACGTCTATCCCAGCAAATTCCCCGAGGCCCAGAAACCACAGGACGAGGAGCGATGGAAAGAGGACCGCGACAGGGATAGGGAACGAGAAAGAGACAGAGGAGAAAGGGAACGGGACCGAGACAGGGAAAGAGAAAGAGACCGAGAACGAAAGGGGAAAGAGGGCAGGGATGAGAGGGTCCGACCCAAAGACCCCACCCCGAAGGAGGAGAGCAAAGAGGGGGCTGAGCCCAGGTCAGCGGCAGCAGCTTCTGAGGAGCACCGGGCAGTGGGGAAAGATCCGAGGAACACCGCTGCCCACATGCAGTTCTCATCTCCCCTGGCCCAGCACCAGGGCTACATGCCCTACATGCACGGAGCCTATGCCTATGGTCAGGGCTACGACCCCAGCCACCCAGGCTACCGTGGGATGCCAACAGTCATGATGCAGAATTATCCTGGTAAGAGTTCATCCCAGCCCATACAGCATGTGTTAAATGTAACTGTGTCCAGTATATCCCAATAATTTTTAATGTAAATTCAGAGGGCTAGATTTATCAAGCCGTTTGCGCCTGTTTCCACGCGCTAATTGGTCGCAAAGACGGACGTAACCGATGCGGGCTATTTACAAACCGGGCGCACTTTGGTAAAATCGCAGAATGTGTGCCACATGAGCGACAAGAGACAAGTTGTGCTTTCAATATGCGTTTGTGGGAGGGTCATGGGGAAAGTGGGAGTTCCACGCAAAAAGGTGGGAGGATACGGTAAAGTGCGCCTAATTATATTTTCCGTGGTATTTACAAAGACTGCCAGTAAGAGCGCGCCTCTATTCTGCGGGGGGGATTTACCGCCTCTTAAAAGCAGGTGTAAACCGGCAAGCGCATTTTCCTGTGTGTTCAAATATAGCCTTCGTCAATGGCAGAAGTGACAGCAACAACTTCCAAACATAGCATCTAATAGACTTGGCTCAAAAAAAAACAAAAAAAGATATAGGCTGAACATATATGCCAAACAACGCCAACTGAACAGTATTACAAACCACACATACCTTCATTCTCATTCACCTCTTCAGTAATAGTTAGCGTGTCTATTTCTGGTGGACCTGAACCGGTTCTCCTCGATTGTGCCCAGTTGTACGCAACCTTCTCTTTTGTTCTGCGCTTTATGTCTTGCCACCGTTTTTTTACCTCCTCCACTTCTCTCCGTGTAGATGATAATGAGTTGATTTAACTTGTTAAGGCAATCCAAATATCTTTTTTTCCGAGGGTGTGGATGTTGTGCCCTGTAATATGTTCAGGTTTGCTGTTACTTCATGCACTAAGATTTTAATGTCTTCTTCAATAAATTTAAGCTTGCTGCTTTCTATTTCCGTAGGGAGATCCATGATAGATACATACGGGCCCATTGTTTGCTCTTTTAGAGGCGCGCTAATAGAGGGCAGAGTATGCGCTGATTGCGTAATGGGTATCGGGTTTGATAAATACTACGCTAAATGTGGAAGCATAGCGTGCGCAATTACCGAACTCGCATAAACAGATGCAATGCAAACTGCGCTAGTGTTAGTAAATTCGGCCCAGAGTGTTAGAAAGCAACATTTCTGTGATGGATGGATGTGGTATTTCCCCAACAACAGGATTGTGCTACATACTACCTAATTTAAAATAATGGTGCAAGTACAGACGCGATTGGCCAGCTTATCCTTCTCTAGACCTCTGATTGATCAGCTCATTCTCACTAGGGGTATTACATGATAATCAATGAAATTATAATGTAATCACATTTTAAGTACATTTATCAGGTTTAGTGTTTAGACGTCTGTCCTTTACAGCTATGATCAGGCTACTAAGGGTGGAAGTCTCTTATTAAGAATGCTGTCTTGGTTAGATGGATCAGTTATAGTGAACATTGTATTTTTCTTGGATTTTAGCTTTTATTTAATTATTACAATCTTTATTGAATTCCTCGAATTCTGGATTTCAACATGGCCAAAAAGACATGGCCTTCTGTTGGAGAGTTTGATACTTTTTACTAACTTTGAACTTTGACTGATTTCATGAATTTGTGTCAGTAACACCCAGAGCATCCAAGGACCTACTAAAGGCAACAATAGGCCAAATACTCAAGTCTTACTGTCTCTTTAGCATATGTTGGATTAAGAAGTAGCCATTCATGTTTTGTAGACAATCTCTAAATTGAACTGAAGGAATTGATATCAGAAAAATTATTCTCATTACCTTTTGACCAAACGATAGAAT
>JACXGM010001396.1:0-37076 GCA_016801145.1 Umbra pygmaea
CCATTGAGAGCATCCTCTCAGGCTGCATTACAGCCTGGTACGGCAGCTGCTCCGCTGCTGATCGTAAGGCCCTTCAGAGGGTGGTGAAGTCAGCGGAGCGCATCATTGGCTGCTGCCTCCCCTCCGTGCAAGGCATCTACCATAAGCGATGCCTTAGGAAAACAAAGAACATTCTCAAAGACCACAGCCACCCAGGCCGCAAACTTTTCTCACAACTGCCGTCTGGTAGACATTACCGGAGCATCAAGGCACGGACCACCATACTTAATAACAGTTTCTTCCCACAGGCAATTCGGCTGCTCAACATGGAACACAGACACTGATCGCAAATCGTCTGTTGAGCACTAACACTCTCTGGTCACTTTATGCTCTCTACATCTAATGTTGCAGAATTCAAATGCACCTTTAAAAGCAATTTTCCATGCCAATATATAATATTTACTACTTCTACTGTTGTACATTTTCCAGACCACTGCTCAGTACATAGCGTTTTATTATTATTATTACTATTGTCATTATTATTTTAAAATTATTATATTGTTGTAATTCTTGTTTTTAAGCCCACTGCATAGAATCGCCGTGCCATGTCAAAAGAATTTCTCTGCATAGGATGATGTATGTTATTTGATGCATATGATAAATAAACAACTTTGACTTTGACTTTGAGATCTGGTGACTGTGGGGGCCATTTTAGTACAGTAAACTCATTGTCATGTTCAAGAAACCAATTTGAAATGATTCAAGCTTTGTGACACAGTGCATTATCCTGCTGGAAGTAGCCGTCACAGGATGGGTACATAATGGCCATAAAGGGATGGACATGGTCAGAAACAATGCTCAGGTAGGCCGTGGCATTTAAACAATGCCCAATTGGCACTAAGGGGCCTAAAGAGTGCCAAGAAAACATCCCTTACACCATTACACCACCACCACCAGCCTGCACAGTGGTAACAAGGCATGATGGATCCAGGTTCTCATTCTGTTTACGCCAAATTCTAATTCTACCATCTGCTGTTGTAGCCCATCCGCCTCAAGGTTGTGCATGTTGTGGCTTCACAAATGCTTTGCTGCATACCTCGGTTGTAACGAGTGGTTATTTCAATCAAAGTTGTTCTTCTATCAGCTTGAAGCATTCGGACCATTCTCCTCTGACCTCTAGCATCAACAAGGCATTTTCGCCCACAGGACTGCTGCATACTGGATGTTTTTCACTTTTCACACCATTCTTTGTAAACCCTAGAAATGGTTGTGCGTGAAAATCCCAGTAACTGAGCAGATTGTGAAATACTCGGACCGGACCGTCTGGCACCAATAACCATGCCACGCTCAAAATTGCTTAGATCACCTTTCTTTCCCATTCTGACATTCAGTTTGGAGTTCAGGAGATTGTCTTGACCAGGATCACACCCCTAAATGTATTGAAGCAACTGCCATTTGATTGGTTGATTAGATAATTGCATTAATGAGAAATTGAACGGGTGTTCCTAATAATCCTTTAGGTGAGTGTACTTCAGTATATTATAGTTACTACTAACAAAAACATGTAAGAACACTGACGCAGCAAACCTTATGGAGACCAATACTTGTTGTTCTCAAAACCTTTGACCATGACAGTAACTTGTGTAAATGCACTCTAAGCTGACACAATCAGAGTCAGATCAAATGAGCCTACTGGGCCAAATGAGAACATCAATGCCACAACGAAGCCCAGACAACCTTTTAGTGATACAAATCCATTCTAAGACAAAAACCTTAACACATAAGCTTTGGACACACTGACACTCATCAACATCTATATCAATCGATCCAGCACATTAATATGCCCAATGCACAAACTAGCACCACAAAGGCAGGATGATAAAAAATGCTCTCACACTTAAGGAGAATGCCGGCACAACGGTTCTTTCTCTGGGCAAACTTTTCCATGATTTTGGGAATGAAGATGTCACTGCTGAATCAGTTTTTTTATAATGGACAGCATTATCAATGTGTTGAGTCGCGGCTGTCCGGTGGAATTGCGAGTAAACGTTTTTATCCTCTTTAAGGCGTAAAACCCAAGCACCTGTGTTCAGATGTTTGCATACCCCTAGAGAAATGGTAATAGATACCATTTTTAAAGAAAACGAGTGAGCAGACAAAACACTTCGTTTTTATTTCTCATGGGATTCATATTCAAAAGTAGGTCATGACTCACAACAGAATGGCACGATCATAAAAAACATGGCAAAAAGGAAATAATGAAATGACTCCTGTTCAAAAGTCTGCATACACTCAGTTCTCAATATGTTTTATTGCCCTCCTTAGCATCAAAGACAGTGTGCAGGCAGTTGTGATAGTTGTGTGAGGCCCTGAATTCTTGCAGGTGGTATAGCTGCCCATTCGTCTTTGCAAAATGCCTCCAGGTCATGCAAAGTCTTTGGTTGTCTTTCATGAACTGCACATTTGAGATCTCACCAGAGTGGCTTGATGATATTAAGGACAGTAGACTGTGTTGGCCATGCCAAAACCTTCAACGTTTTCTGCTGTAACCACTGGAGGGTCAGGTTGGTCTTGTGCTTAGGGTCATTGTCATGCTGGAAAGTCCAAGAGTGTCCCATGCCCAGCCTACGTGCAGAAGAATGCACATTGTCTGCCAGTATTGTTTGATAACATGCTGCATTCATCTTGGCCTCAATTTTCACAAGGTTCCCCGTGCCTTTAGAGCTTAACCCCCCAAAACATCAGTGAGCCACCATTATGCTTCACAGTGGGTATGATATTATATTCACTATAGGCCTTATTGACCATATCGGCTTTTGATTGTGATCAAAACGCTCTATTTGTCTCATCACTCCAAGTTACAGTGTGCCAGAAGTTGTAACGCATGTCTAGGTGTTGTTAGGCATACCCAGGCTTGTTAGTGGAACTGGCACAGTAAAGGCTTATTTCTGGCAACTCAACCATGCAACTCATTTTTGTTCAAGTATCATCGTATTGTGCTCCTTCAAATAACTACACCATTTTTTTCCAGAGCAGCCAGTATACATGTCTCCCAAGGTTACCTGTGGGTTTTTCTTAGTATCCCAAACAATTCTTCTGGCAGTTTTGGCGGACATCTTTCTTGGTCTACCTGCCCTAGGCTACTTCTTCATGAGTGATTAAACAGTACTGACTAGCATTTGCAAGGCTTTGGATATCTTTTCATATTCACTTCCAACTTTATGCAGTTCCAGTAGCTTATTATGCAGATCTTTTGACAGTTATTTTCTGCTCCCCATGACTCAGTATCTAGCCTGCTCATTGCATCCTCGTGAGAGCTAACAATCTCATTAACTATTTATACACAGACACTAATTGCAATTTAACATGCCACAGGTGTCGAAAATTAACCTTTAATTGCCATTTTAACCTGTTAGTGTCACCTTCTGTGTCTGTAACAAGGACAAACAATCAAGGGTATGTAATTCTGTTATCAGTATGGTTTACAAAGGAGCCAAATTGCTCTGTGATAGTGATTATATAAAGCCAATAATTATCCTTACATAAAAGTCAGATGTACTGCATCAACAGTCATATTGTCAAAATCAATGTCAACATTTTAAAACTTCTGCCAGGTGATGCAAACTTATGATCACAACTGTACATGTGTGTATGTGAGTGTTGAGGTATATGCATTTATGCATATTTCGGTGCATCCCTGGTTGAAGGCTATATGCCATAGATACTAGACTGAAAGTATTGGTACCCTTACAAATCTTTCAGGAAACATAACATTTTCTTTGAACAAAGTGGAAAATAAGTGTTTGGTATCCACCATTCTTTATATCACATTTAATGGAACAGAAAATTAGCTTTTGATATATGATGTACTGTAACTTATTATTTTAAATAGTAAAACAAATTAAAATGGCACAAACTTAAATATTGGGAACCAAATTTTTCATTGCACGTCCTAATTGCAATCAAGCTCTGTCTGTATTTCGTGATTGAAATTTCAACACTTCATTACAGGTAATTTGGTCCATTATTCTTGAGGAAACCACTCCAGTTCTCTCAGGTTTTATGGGTGTCTTTTCCCAAAAGCGAGTTTCAGCTCTTTTCACAGATGATCGATGGGATTTAGATCAGGACTCATAGAAGGCCTCTTCAGAATGGTCTATTGTATTCCTGTCAGGCATGCTTGAGTGCTATTTGAGGTATGTCTCAGGTCTGCCGAAGGAACCATGACCTAAAACTGAGACACAGGTTTCTGATACTGGGCTGTAGGTTTTGCTCCAAAATGCCTTGAGTCTGGATTTCATCATAACCTGTACATAATCAACACCCCCAGTGCCAGAGACACCAAAGCAACCCCAAAACATCAGTGAGCCTCACTAAAGGACTCATGTGGGGTCTTCCTTGGTGTTCTACCATGGAACACATTTTAATTCAGACATCACCAATTGGTGTTATTTTAAAGTGTTGCAACTTGAACTTAAACATCTCCTTAGATCTGTTTTGAAGTTTTCCTTGGTACTTTCTTAATCCACTATTCGAATAATCCTCCTTTACAATTTATGGTAAATTTTCCTCTTGCGGACAAGTTGTCAACAGTCCTCACAGGAACATGAATCTCTTTAGAGATGGTTTTGTAACCTTTATGTTGACCAAGCTTGGCTATTTCATTCTTTATAACGTCCTCTGTTTTTCTGTATATTCTCCATGTTCAGTGTGATACACACATTGACATAAAACCGCAGAGTGAGTACTGTTCTCAATTTTTCTCAAGTGACTGAATGTTTGATTATGCAATTAAATACAATTGTGATACTAATTAATAGAGAATGGTCTGTTAGAGTTATCATTACAATATATTTATTTCATATAAATTCTAAAGAGTATCAGAAATAATGTCATGGCCATTTCAGCATTTTTTATAGAAAAGGGCAAAGATTCTGTTCTTTTCACAGCTTTTAATTTCAACACTCTCAGGGTGAAGGGTGCATTATTTGAATAAGAAATGGTACCAATATTTCCATCCACATCTGTACATTTCACCCCCACATGCCTTATTGTTTAAATGAACATGTAGAATTAATTTTTAATATATTATTTAGCTCTTAATTTTCACATCCAGAATGGTTTTTGTTTTTGGAACATATTTTGCTTTGGGAAAATTATTTTGAGATGACCACTGCTATTTCATTTGCTAATCCTATGCATATCACTCACCCTTACACAACAAAAAAATCACTAACCATCAACAGAATGGTTGCTGGCTACACACAGTCAATCAATATCCCAGACACCACCATTTGTTATGCCCTTGAGCAAGTACACCAGAAACCTCCAAGGGCATTGATTTGCAGATTACCCTATGCTGCAACTTGTCTGTTGTGTCCAAGCTTAGTTTTTGGTGGACTGTGTTTGAATTTTGAGATGGGTTAGGCCTATTTCTTGTAGAGATTCTAAAAATAAAACAGTGTATTAAAAATCAAGTTTAAAATAGGAGGTTTTAAAAAAATGGTGGCATTTACAAGAGTCTTCGGGTACCCATTTCTTTTAGTATTTTTTTAAACCTGAGGATAAGATACCCTGTTGTCACAGCTCTAATGCCTAACTGGAAGCAGAAAATACAGACTGATGTTAAATTACACTTGTTAGGGGGGTCTACATGGTGCAGTGGGCTAAGTCCCTGCATTGCAGTACAAACCATGGCATGATAGTCAGTGGTTCAAGCCTGAATGTGGGTTCTACGGCTTTCCCCAGACCTCCAGAATGAGGCAGTGCAAATTGGCATTGTGCTGCCCGAGATTTGGGTTAGATAAGCCAAATCATCTACTTTGACACATCGCTCTCCATCAACTCTTTGAGGGTAGATTGAGCGCCTGTATATTAAATTGCAGTAGTATAGTTGGTGAACGTAGTCATCCCGTGCATGATCTGACTAAAGGCTTCTGTGTTAGATGAGCAGTGTAAAAAGAATCGTCGGCTCGGTGACATGTGGTTGGATGAACCATTTGCAAGCCTGTCGCCATCCTGCATCTGCCCAAGAATTTGCAGTGCTGCTGACATGGCAGAGTCAGTGGGAATTTGGCAGTATGGTGCCAGGACAACAATCTCTATCTTAATCTCTGCAAGAGAAAAGAGCTGATCGTGGACTACTGGAAGCATGGGGGCCTTACCCCATCAATAGTGTACATGCAATTACTACTGTACATGTGACAAATAAACTAAACTGAAACTGAACTTGTGCAGTGGAGCAGGCAGAGACCTTCAAATATAACATCCACACAACTTGTTGTATACATCCAACATACAGCTGTTGTTCCTAAAACAACAAACTGCAGAAATAACACTGGCGTCAAAATGGACATTAGTTTGGCAGCTTCAACCATGGCAAGCCTGTACATTGTCTCAAAACTATGTATCTCCTTTTTATAAACAAAAGTGCATATATTTACCTTGTAAATTACATTGTAAAGTGAATATCAGATTCACAGGCTCTCCCCTGCACTGATCATTATGAATATGAATGACCCCAAATGTCTACGGATCATAATGGGAATAATTATGCAGCAATCACCTATTCCTGACTCAACAACGTCACAAAACTGGACCAACCCCCTGTCTCCTCCCTGGTCAGAACAAAGCCACTTCTGGAGTCGGTCGTTGTCCTCAAAAGGCCATCCCTAATAAACTGCCCACGTCAAAGGGGAAGACTCAGAGCCAGGAATAACTAGGCTGCTTATCTTTTTCCAGGCGTTGCGTTCACTTTACTGTGCCTGTTATTTTCAACAAGTGTAATGAGAGTAGCTCTATTATTATCGGCTAGCTAGTATTCACCTCGTGCTAACAACGTTTCGATTATGCTTACACACTATTGTGTCTTACTTAGGCAAAGCTATCTCGCTGGGAATTAGGTGCCTCGGGCGGTTAAATCATGTTTGACAATGTGTTCAAACTGGGACGATATGATTCATAAATAAAGATATATTTGTATGGAGAAACATAATTAACATTACAAAAAGCACAGCAGAAAGACAGCTCACCTTTTACACTGGGAAACGTTGTGTTGTTTTGAGAAGACCAAAAATATGCCAGCATAAATTTAGAGGTTTATTAGTAATGGATAAATATGAGTGTATATACCTGAAGGAAAATATGTATGTTTATATCTGTATCCGTTATATGTACGGTACTATATTGTATAGTATTTCAAACGGTACAATAAAACATGGGATTTTATACTGGCGTTTAATAACAACATTTATTTTGGGTCCTAATGTGGAAGGTCGAGTGTTGTTGGCAAGATGGCAGCGTCCACAAGAAGTCAGGTGCTTTTCCTTTATCGATTGCTTATGAAAGAAAGCAGCAAATTCCCTTCTTATAATTACAGGTAAATACTTTGCCGTTTTGTATATTGGATGTGTTGTTAGTTAGTTTGTCAACTTACACGGGGTCTAATTGTTTTTCTAAAGAACGATACCTTGTTTATAGCTGGTATCGTCGTTGCTGTTACCAACAACTACATGTTGATCATAGCAGGTTTTAGAGTTACGTACAGTAAAAATGTTTTGACAATTAATTAGGCTTAGCACCGGTTTATGAATATGAAAATAATGTAATCGTGGTTTAGTTATTACAATTACATGGAAGTTATTCCACTAACATCGTTGTAAACCCTTTTATTGTCTCCATCTGTACAAATACATTTTTTACCGACTTTTGCAATAGAATTGGCGGTATTGTTACGCCCAATTCTAAATGTCCTTCCATGTATTCTATAACATTCAGCTACAATGCATATAGAACTTGATGTATGATCAACGCATTACGTCAGAAACATTGGTTATTATTACCTGATGCATTTGTTGACCGTGTGAATTTGTAAGAACATGTATTTTTAGGCTTAAGTTATAACAACCTAGTTAAAGAGTAAGTAACTCTCGTCCTATAATACTCCATGCATGTTTAGTTACTGTGAATAGCTGGTAACATGTTAGCTGAACTTTTTGCAGATACAATGCCATAATTAAGAGTAATTTTAAACTGACTCTGGGACATGCACAAATGTCTGTTCGAATAAACTAAAATAAGTGGTAGGACTGGATACGCCTAATTGTTTTAAATGATCTCCTATAAAGCGATTGCCCCCAAAAAACATGTTTTCATCCTGTTTTTTGGTATCTTCACTGTAGTTGACTAACTTTGGAAAGTAATACATTCCCTGGTCACTTCATTAAGTACACATGGTAAACCGCTCATTAAACCTGCACTATGTAACTTTTTTTGAAAACTTCACACATACAAAAATGATGTTTTAGGGCTAGTAAACTTTAGGAACTAGCATATTGGATCCAGGGTTTGAAAAAATCACCTTCATTTATACAAAATATAGAAACTAGTAGAATAGCAAAATCAACATTTCACTGTCTATGGTAACTAGCAATGAATGCATGGGAAAAAGTGCATTTTCAGAAATTTGTTACATTGTCCCTGTATTATTCCTGTGTTAAGTAAAGGCATTTTTATAAAAAAAATATATATATAATAGTGCTTTTGTTCGAGTTAATCGATTATCTCAACTATAACCTTCTCCGGAGCAGGTTAGGTTTGCAGCATAAGTTACCATGACGATGTAACCCGGTAACAGGTGATCCAACGTTGTGATACTGAAAACCTAGGGTTAAGCCTGAAGTTACCTTGATAACCCCAAATCTTGCTTTGTAGTATAGGCCCTTGGTCTGATGAGTCTCAATTTCTGCTGTGACATTTAGATAATCGGGTCATAATTTGGTGTAAACATCATGAAAGCATGGATCCAGCCTGCCTTGTATCAACAGTTCAGGCTGGTGGTGACGGTGTAATGGTGTAGTGTATAAAGTATGCAATACCCATTTCACCATAAAATCTTCAACGTCTGGGGGGTGTTGCTTTCCATTCCGTTGTAGAGTGGGACTTATCCATCAGTTTGTCAAAAGTTGAATATTTTTTCGTTTATCAAAGGTGCATAAAAACTATCCTAAATATGTACTTTCAATTAGAATTAACCACAAACTCCATGCTACGTGAGCTGAAATGTAACAAATTGTGTTTTATTTTAGTTTGCATCGCCAGCTGTAAGTCTTGCTCATTGATCTGCAGGAATGAGCGTAAAACCTCTTGCCATGGAAGATTCCATGTCACAGTTCAGCTCACGTAGCAGTCTGTACACATACAAAGTTCTCAATGCTTCGGTTTGCATGTAGGGACCCTCATTATGCTACCATGGAAGTGTGGTGCTATTTTGAGTCTTGTTAGTGATCTACAATAGTGAGTTATTTTACTTCATCCATGCCCTCACAACTAGCGTTATAAGGTAATTATCAGTTCTCACTAAAACTGGGCACATTCGATTAGCATGAAAACATATCCCAGAGAATGGTCGACTCGGTACCTATGTGTTATTAATCCCTAGGTTCATTTTGCGCCAGAGTTGTCCTTTTAAGGAACAATATTAAGCCATTATATCACTTCCAGTTCCACTAGGGTATAAGAATGAGGTAACACGCATGCAATATCCCTGTGTTATCCAACAACATGAAGAAAACAAAAAAAAGGCAGTTCAAAAGAGACAGATGGTCGTAGACCTTCAAAAACCTGGTAATGGCTACAAGAAGATCCACAAATGTATGAATACCACTGAGCACTGTCAGGGCAATTATAAAAAAATCCAAAAGATATTGAACTGCTGAAAACCTAATGGATAAGGATGCATATGCATTTTGCCGAAAACCTGTGAGCTGAGTTGAAGAGAGCAGTTGAAACGCGCAAACCCAAGAATGTAAGGGCCCTATGGTTTCCGCTTTGCGGAAAACACGGACGGAATCGCGGAATCTATCAATAAAATAGGAATTTACTTATAACATAATCTCGCGGAATTTGCATATTTTCGAGCAATCTATATATGTTTTTTCTATAATCCAAATATATTCCAGTAATATTAACAACTGTCATTGAGTTTGTCCTAATACAAAAGGCAGCAAATATGGAAGTTAATTTGCGCTCTATATATAGGCTATATGCAGTGTGTTTCTCTACCGAATTTGGCCAGCATGCACTCCGTCATATCGTTCAAACGTTGTAATCCGCTTGATAACTGACAGCTATTAACAACGGTATTCACTCCATTCTAAATTTTCCAATCAGACAACACTTATTTTTTCTCCAATCATTTATCCAAATGCATATAACTAGGAATAGGCTACTATGTTCCTTCGCCTGAAGCAATTCTCTGACAGTCTTGCTAATCAGGCAGCTCGCACTGAGGCAGAGCAAAGTCGAACTAGCGGGACTGCTGCTGAATGTTATGGCTTTGTCCACACGATTGCGCCTGATAAAACTTCTTAAAATAACGTTTATAAATATTTTTGTTTGTCGTTGTTCCACTTTTCTTCCATATCTTAGGAAATCTTTGTCTACTCTTTTATTTTGGGTAGATTCATCTGTAAGAAGAAATAATGTGTTATTAACATGACAAATATTTCGTGATATAGCCTTCTGCCTGTCTAGAAATAAGTACTTTGATCATATAGAATGTAAATTTAGCCTACCTGGCAATGATTGTGCAGACTTTACAGCAAAATTCTCTATATATTTTAAGTTCAGGTGCGGGCTTCTGAATGCAACTTTAGTCCAAATCACGGAAATTGGAAAAAATAACGGAAATCACGGAATTTGGAAAAAAATAAAACGGAATTGGCCAAAAAATAACACAGATTTCATAGGGCCCTAGAATGTGAATGATCTTAAAAGGATCTGCATAGAGGAATGGTCCAAAATCCCTCCAAATGTGTTCCTTAAAGAGCAACTTGCAGGTTGGACACCTCAATATAGAATAGTGTACAGTAAAGAAAAACAACTAGATTGGAGAAATATATGTCTGCCAAAAACGATATTTAGAGATAAAATTGTAATTAACAATAACATCTACATCTATAAATCACAGATCGGAAGTGATGTAACGCGAGGTAGTCTGTCAAGTTCATGCTCAAATTATGGATTAAAACGAAAGTGAAACTAAGCTGATACGATTACGGCTACTGTGAAACTTTCTCTATATCTCGCACTGCCTCTCACCACTGCTCTTACTACATCGACAAACGCAATGAGAGAGCAAAGCGCAGCTCGTGTTTGCCTCTGCCTACATCATATGACGCATTGCTAGCCGGGCGGAGCCTGGCTTATTATGGGCACATTTTCATCAAAATCCTGCTTTATGTTTTGTGTAACATAGAAATTCTTACATATGTGTTTTTAAAAGGCTACTTCCCAAAACATTAACTATTAATTTAGATTTCAATTTAACCTGCAAGTTGCTCTTTAACTTTTTCAAACATTACAGGAAGAGAATCCATGCTCTTATCCTTGCCAACTTTTAAGGTGAAATAAATACCATAGGCACATTTCTTGTGAAGGCCAGAAGTGGCAGGGCAAGTAAATTATTGGAGAGACAAAGGATAGTAAGAACGGTCAAAAACAGCCTATAGACCACCTCCAAAGACCTACAACATCATCTTGGTGCAGATGTTGTCACTGTGCGTCGTTTAACAATTCAGTGCACTTTGCCAAATAAGAAGCTGTATGGGAGAGTGATGCGAAAGAAGCCTTTTTTGCACACACATACAGAGTCGCTTGAGGTATGCAAACGCACATTTGGACAAAACAGCTTCATTTTGGAAGAAGGTGCTGTGGACTGATGAAACAAAGATGGAGTTATTTGGTCATAACAAGGGGTGTTATGCATGTCGGCAAATGAACACAGCATTCCAAGACAAACACTTGCTACCCACAGTAATATTTTATTTTTCCATCAGGCTGTGGGGCTGTGTGGCCAGTGCCGTTACTGGAAATCCTGTTAAAGTTGAGGGTCACATGGATTCCAATCAATATCAGCAGATACTTGAGAATAATGTAGAGGAATCAGTCACAAAGTTGAAGTTACGCCGGGGCTGGATATTCAACAAAGGGTTGTGTCCAATTCCTCCTGACCCTGTCATGTCTTGATGGTCAAGGCAGCTCACATGTTTCCTCCAAACACATGTTGCAGGGCCGTCCAATTCGTATCACACTGCTTGTTTAACTCAGAATCTGTTCAGAAAGATTACACATTCATCAACTATACTGCAATTGGACTCACGGGCGACTAATCTACACGGAGTAGCTGGAGAATAATGTAGCAAGATGCGTTAGTCTGACAGGCTAATCCCATAACATTAACATTGTTGTACAGATTTTCACTGCCCTCCATGCTGGGAATCTGGACATTATTGACTATGCCACATGGAGCCCCGTTTAATAAAAGCTGATTTTAAACAAAGAATGCATAACACATTTGCTTGTTAGTTTGCTGAAAATTACTTAGGATTCATGTAAATTACTTCCAAATAATCAGTTTACCATGAAATATCACACTGTTGAAAAATAATTGTTTGGCATGACAATTTTAATTCAATTTATGTGCAATTTTCAGGAGAAGGGAACAAAGTCATGCTAGGTTAGAGCTTTATTGTAGGTTGTAAGATAAGAAAGAAGAATGGAAGAGCCAAAGCATGACTGTGTTGTAGTGCTGCACTGAAGGAAGGGCAGGTAGATGAGCGAAAGAGGGGGTGAGAAGAAATGGGAGACTGGGAGGGACTAGAACAGAGACAAAGGGAAGACAAAGAGTGACGCTTTTGCAGACACACTGCAGAAGATGAAACCGTATCGCTTCAAGAGCGGACTGGCAGAAGTAGGTCATTTCATGCGCACGTAAAACGGTGAAAAAAAACGACTATCCTATTAAAAATAACTTTTCCCCTGCGGCTTGCAGCTTCATCACTACGTTAGTGTGCAGTCATTGACGAGTCATTTGCGGCGGTGCGCCGGCTCTTAGTCATAAAGTACTGTCAAGAATTAAAACTTGAATAGCCTCAGATAAATAAGTGATCACGGAAATCCACCCTCCCACCGCATGGAGTATTCCGTGTGAAATCTCTCCACATCTGAGTGTTTCCCTGCAGACATGTCATGTTTGAGGGATGGGACTGCATGCATATTCAGCCATACTACAGCTAGAAGGTACAGCCTCTAGCAGTTTTTTTCTTCAAATAGCACAGACTGTTGTTTGTCTTGATGTTCAGGCTTTGACTTCACCTTCTTGTGATTAATTCCCCTTATTCTTTTTGCCCGTTACTCATTAGGAGTGAACACTAATCACTGCCTCATGCTAAACTGTTACGTACCCCCAATAGGGGTGTCAGTTATTTTAGTTCCCAAGGGCGCCATTTCTGTCAACATCAAGATTGCTGCACATCCGTGCAATAAAAACAATTATACTTTAACAAAAAACCTGCCAAGCTACTATGAGGTGTGTTAATTAGTAAACACAAAGGGTAGAAAAATGATGTTTTTAGATGACTGGTCTGGCCAAGAGAAAAGGACTGTCCCCTGTCGTTTAGGATTTAGGTTGAAAAACTGAATGTTGTACTGCAGGCAGTTCTTCCTACCATCAGCTCTGCAGTCCTGGGGCTTGGTGTGTGCGGGACGTCGCCTCAAGAAGAGGAAAAACTATGAGGCCATGGAGCAGCTTCTAAAGAAGAACAGGAATAACCTAGACATCATACGGAGAAAAAGATCAACCTCAATACACGCTGATGAGCTGTTTCAACTTATTGCATGCTATTGCGGTACAAATGTTGCACGTCTATTTTTCAATTTGGATGTGAATCTGGCTTATTGTGGATTCTTAACTATCAATTCTTCCAGCATCAGCATTATGCTGGTAATGACAGTATTACACATTGTGCCATTTTACCAATCTCTGATTTTACAATACAGTAGTAAAAAATCTAACAAATTAAACATGGGTTTTGTGTTACACATGGCATAGTGGGTAAAGCAGCTGCCTTGCAGGACAAACTATGTAACGGCAGTCAGTAGTTCAAGCCTGACTACGGGTTCTCCAACTTTGCCCTGGCCCCAGCGCAAGACAGAACATGGGTTTCACTACATTTTTATTATTATTATTACTTTGTTACAACACATTTTGGGGCATTTTATGCTTAGTTAATATAAAGTGGGAAATGTAGTGGAAAGAATGTGCTTGAAATGCAGTGGGCCAGAATTGATCCCATTCTGCTGTAGTTTATTTTTAATGGAGGCAGACATGTTTGCTACACAACCCTAGGCAACAGAATGAATAAAGTATTGACTGAAATGTGATGGGGACTCTTTCTAGCCTATTCATTCTGTTTATACAATCGTCAAAATCCATGTAGATAACTTCACAGAAATGGACCGCATTGAATTTTCCTCTAATTCAATGATTCACTTTTGATTGTGTGATCCAAGATTACTCACTCAGGGAAGACAGGAAGAGGTGTTTTTGTTTTTTCCCCCTCCATAGAACACACGTCCTCCATAATCTGGCCTGAGCTCCACACTCCAGTCACAACTGAACGGCAGATGGGGAGATTGCTTCTCCAGCTGTCCTGCAAGGCCACGTCCATGCGCTCTTCTAATGGATCATTTCCCCCCACGTGACCAAGTGCACACTGTGTAGGCTAATCGGCTAGCGGTCCTAATCAGACTTCACAGTGCTTCCAGCTGGTCTGTATGGACTATCATTTAGTCATAGTATGGAAAACCCAGCCCTGTGTCAGATGATGTTTAAGCATTTGTGTATATCATTTTATCGGCTATTGTACCATAAACAGGTGATTGAGCTTCCTCTGATATAATAGGGAAGAGCTGTCAAAATTGAGATTCAACCAGTTTTTGAAGTGCACCCCGCCCTTTCAACCCACCCACTCACTCATTCTCTTTCACAATTCCTTGTTCAATCTCTCTCATCCACCACCTTGATTTTTAGAGGGGAATACAACTTTGGTCTTGTCTGTCAACAAGGAGCTACTCATCAGTTCAAGCTTCAGCAGAGGCTCAGTGGGTACCAGGAAGTCTCTTTGATCTTCACATGGCAACGTATTTCCTGCCGACCTGCTTTATACGTGGCTCGGCCTGCCAGATAAAAGGCACAACCGCTTCTTGTTTCCGACCTGCCTCTTGGTTTCAGAGATTACTCACAAGGCTGAGTTAACATTGCATGGGATTCATATGGCACAGTTGTCAGGGCTAGTCCTAATCAAGTTCAACAAATTACACTGCTCAAAAAAATGAAGGGAACACTTAAAAAACACAATGTAAGTCCAAGTTAATCACACTTCTGTGAAGTCACGTTGTCCACTCAGGAAGCAACACTGGTTGACAATCAATTTTACATGCAACAGGTGGAAATTATAGGCAATTAGCAAGACACCCCCAATAAAGGATTGACTCTGCAGGTGGTGACCACAGACCACTTCTCAGTTCCTATGCTTCCTGGCTGATGTTTTGGTCACTTTTGAATGCTGGTGGTGCTTTCACTCTAGTGGTAGCATGAGACGGAGTCTACAACCCACACAAGTGGCTCAGGTAGTGCAGCTCATCCAGGATGGCAAATCAATGCGAGTTGTGGCAAGAAGGTTTGCTGTGTCTGTCAGTGTAGTGTCCAAAGCATGGAGGCACTACCAGAAGACAGGCCAGTACATCAGGAGACGTGGAGGAGGCCGTATGAGGGCAACAACCTAGCAGCAGGACTGCTACCTCCGCCTTTGTCCAAGGAGGAGAAGGAGGAGCAATGCCAGAGCCCTACAAAATGACCTCCAGCAGGCCACAAATGTGCATGAGTCCACTCAAACGGTCAGAAACAGACTCCATGAGGGTGGTATGTGGGCCCGAAATCCACAGGTTGGGGTTGTGCTTACAGCCCAACATTGTGCAGGACGTTTGGCATTTGCCAGAGAACACCAAGAATGGCAAATTCGCCACTGGTGCACTGTGCTCTTCACAGATGAATGCTGGTTCACACTGAGCACATGTGACAAACATGACGAGTCTGGAGACGCCGCGGAGAACGTTCTGCTGCCTGCAACATCCTCCAGTATGACCGGTTTGGCGGTGGGTCAGTAATGGTGTGGGGTGGCATTTCATTGGGGGGCCGCACAGCCCTCCATGTGCCCGTTAGAGGTAGCCTGACTGCCATTAGGTACTGAGATGAGATCCTCAGACCCCTTGTGAGACCATATGCTGGTGCGGTTGGCCCTGGGTTCCTCCTAATGCAAGACAATGCTAGACCTCATGTGGCTGGAGTGTGTCAGCAGTTCCTGCAAGAGCAAGGCATCGATGCCATGGACTGGCCAGCCTGTTCCCCAGACTTTAATCTGATTGAGCACATCTGGGACATCATGTCTCGTTCCATCCACCAATGCCACGTTGCACCACAGACTGTCCAGAAGTATCATCAGGAGCATGCCCAGGCGTTGTAGGGAGGTCATAAGGGCACATGGAGGCCACACACACTACTGAGCCTCATTTTGACTTGTTTTAAGGACATTACATTAAAGTTGCATCAGCCTGTAGTGTGGTTTTCCACTTTGATTTTGAGTGTGATTCCATATCCAGACTTCCATGGGTTGATAAATTTGATTTCCATGGATAATTTTGTGTGATTTTGTTGTCAGCACATTCAACTATGTAAAGATGAAAATATTTCATACAATTAGTTCATTCATTCAGATCTAGGATGTGTTCCCTTTATTTCTTTGAGCAGTGTACTTACATTTTCTCAGTAATCAGATCCATCAATAGGGTTATGATATTTTGATTGATTGGTGCCTTAATGTTTGGAATAGCATGCGAAGTCAGTGGAAAGGCCTAAATATCTTTGACACCCACCCAGGTTTTAGAATATGCTCTGTACTGCTGCATGGTGTTTAGTACCAATGCCTAGTGTCTGGAACCAACAAGGTTTCTAATTGAGAGGTTTGCAATGTCAGTTGATCGATCAAAGTCCCTTCAATATTGATGTCATACACTCTAAACGTGGCTGACACAAACATGACACATGCACAGATACTGGCTGATGAACATGAACACTAACCCAACACAAGGAAACATACAGTACACAGCTACTGTAAATGGTTATTTATCTCCTGCTACCCGTAACTATATAAGTACATAGACCCAACTGACCCTTAGCCAGACCCTCACACTGCCTTGGTACTGTGGCAAATGAAATGTACTGTTCAGTGTTAACGGGGTGTTTGATTTTGGGCTTTTTTGTGATCGTGACGGAAGTGACTTGTTTATTGATTCCTTCAGATTTATTTTAGACAGACATTTTTACAGGCATCTTCATTTTACAGGAATGTGTACGTTTTTAATGTAAGGGCCGCCAGCCGGATTCAAACCTAAACTGCGGTGTACCAGAGGCAGAGCTCTAGACCGCTGGCCAACCGAGGCCACACTGATTCCTTCAAAATGTGACAATTGATTAGTGTTTAACTTCTTTCCATTCAGGACATATGCCTTGCGGCGGGTGCGGGACGCCTTCAGGGCGAACCAGAACATTGAAGACCCTAAGACGGTGCAGCAGCTGGTAAAGCAGGGGATGGACACCCTAGACATCATTCGAAGACAGGTGGGCTATACACCCACACACAGAGTTCATGAAGGAGAATAATATATTTTGTTGCTGTCTCTGAGTCTTTTAGTTTGAAAGGATTGTGTGTTGGGGTGGTGTTCTTTTCTAACGTCCTCTGTATGTTGCTCACGCCTTACGTAACCCCTTTACACAAACATGTCCAGACGCATGTAGATGAGCACCTGTTTAGTGTCCACCTGTCGCCTCCCGCACAGCGCTACGGTGCTAATCACTGCTGATGCCCTGCTGTTGGCTGCTTTGTTCCCATAATGCACCTCTAGCACCTAGCCGCATCCCAGGGGACCATGTTATAGGCTGCAGGCCTCATTTTATAGCTCTCGGTCTCTGTCTCTCGCTAGGTCTGTCTCTCTGTCAATTTCTCTTCCTCCAGTTTCTCTCCTTTTCTGAATTTCCACTTCCCACACTGTTCTCTTGGGGAATGTGTTCTTCTGCCTAACCTTGATCCCCAAGGCTCTGTGTTGTGATTGTGTTGATAACTAGCTGAAATTAATGACATTGTCCATGACCTATAAAGAAGAATCAGGCAGTTGGCACAGTAATGTAAGCTTTAAGAGGCATGCTGTTGATCCAGCAATGAAACAATGCATCATAATGTGTCTGTATGATTCAAACCTCAGTGTGGTGATATAAATAGAAACGGAAAGCTTTGAGGAACATTGGGGAGGATCAAGCGGGTGGTTAAGTCATATGGTAAAAATAGATCACGGCCCTCTGAAAAAGCAAATGTGTTTACTGTATGTTTTCTTTTGTGTACTCTGTAGTTTCAACAGGATTCAGTTGAATGTCAATTAAGCCCTGCTATGTTACTGTACGTCGTGTCAGCATTCAACATAAACTATTTTATGAAATTTGAAAGACAGAGACACACACACACACACAGGTGTTCAGACAAATGCAGATATAAAAACCCAGCATGTCGTGACAATCTCAACCTTGTGTGCCCAAGCAACTATGGCACATTTGGCTCAGAGTCTTCCTGGCTCTCAGCCTCTCTCCAGCGGGCACCACAGTGAGTGCCAACGCAGGCGGGCAGGACTGGAACGAGGAGGCGGGTAGCGTGGGGGCAGAACTGCTCTCTGTGTGTGTGTGTTTGGGTGGATGAGTCACGCTGCCCACACACACACACACACACTTTCCTGCATTCACATGAAGCTTGACATGAGCCAGTGAGGTTTAATATTGTCTGATTATGACAGATGGGTGTATTTACCTTGCTGATGGCATGAAGATGACCTGCCAGTTTTCTTGTTCAGTAAGGTCACAGTTGTCCATGTATATGGCCTTCATCAAAAGCAGTTACAGCTCCACTCATCCAGTGGATCACATTCTCTTTACCCTTCACTGACATGGCACATAAAACCAATGGGAGATGCATCAATTGCCTTAAACGCCAACCAGTCCTGTCGGCCCTGGGATTCAAACCGGTGACCCTCTGGTTCCTGGATGACTCTAAAATGCAGGCTATCAAGTGCCCAATGTTTTTATGTTGTTTTTATTTTCTCTAAACAACGCTTGGTTACGTGGGTGTTTCGGTGCCATTTCTCCTGTTTATCGGCTTCACCGTGATCTCTACTCTTACACGCCGTTACCAAAAAAGCCTGGGGGTATATTAAAGTATGTAGGATCTATGCATTATTAATGTGCCCCCTATTTCTCTGGGACTCCAGTCTTTTTCTGATAACTGCAGCAGTGTGTCCCCTCCCTAAATAGAATATTGGTGTGATGTAGGCACACTAAGAGATTTGATATATTTTCAGAAACGCATCTCCGTCTACTTTCCCCTATCCCCCTCGAGGAAATATGTCATTGTTGATCAACAAAAAACAGTATATAACCAGCCATAGGCTGGATGAGTGCCAGAGAGGAAGGTGTATCGAGTTACCAGTGTTCCAGACAGCTACACTGCTGCTCATTACTTTGCTTGCATCAGTTTGAGTTGCACATTATTACAATTCAATTCACTCAATATATTTTGTTGCAGGGGAGTGGCTAAAACACATTTGTAGTCATACCTTTTAAAAAAAACAAGTGCTCCAAAAACAAACCTGTCCTTTCCTTGGCTGTGCTTGTTCAGATGATGGCTAATGCATTGCCTTGTCTTACAGGAGTTCTGGCTAGAACCAATTGATTTAAATTTCTGCAATATATCAAATTCCAATTGTTGGTGAAGAAACCATAGTTCTGCGGATGCAAGTATACTGTGGTTAGTTGAAGAAAAGAAGGTGTCAGGTTTCGACCATTATTTCTGGCATGGCGTTCAGATACAGTGGCCATTAGCTGTTAGTGGTGAGTGTGTTATTTCTGAGGAAATTGCTTGTTGCACTTTTCCTATCTCCTACCGGTCTTATCAGGGCTGGATTTCAGTTCAGTGTATTTATATGCCGTCATGTTTGTTGCAAACTTTAGCCAGTTTATACCACCATAAGGATCATAACTAAGCATGTCACCATAAGACACATGATGCCGATTCTGAATTCTTCCAGGGTTACGACAGTTTGCGTATCAACGTTAAGCATTGGGGAGCTTAATTGGAGGAGTGCGATGCAACAGACCCCATTTCATCCAGACTTCTCTAATCAATGGCCACAGTAGCGCAGACCACTGCCGTGTAGATGGGAATGCATCGATACCACATTTTCGTGGTATCAAACTTGCTCCTTCTATATTGTTTCAATATACAATTACTAAAGATATATTTTAAAATAAGTCTAAGACAAATGATTTTCAGATTGCCAATTTTTTTTATCAGTTTAGTTTTGGAAATCCTCCTACTACTTTCAGTCAGCTACTATTAGATTGTTCATCTAACAGCATTTCACATTTGAGAGGTACAACTCATACCACAGTATTGGTTGAATCCACTTTGTAAATTCATTTTATAATATGCACACACTGCAATGTGAAAAATCTCCTGCATAACTGTAACTTTTTAATTCTGTCACTATATATTTTCACATTAAAATCGACCTACAACCAACAACTTTTTGTAGGCTACTATTACGGAAGAGTACATACATGTACAAATACCTAACTAAGTTACCTAACTTTTTTTTGTGCCACTGCTTAAAACAGATTATAGCCTATTGTATTATTTTGACCTATCCTACCTTTCCTGGAAACATACTTTGTCATTTCACTATTTATTGTTAATGTAGTAAGCATACATGTACAATAATGGTTACCTTTGTTTTTGATCTCAACAACATATTACTATAATGAGTGGTGGTTACTGCACCTTATTAAGCTCAGACAAAGATTCAGACATGATTTGATTGTTACGCATTCGAGCCTGGCTATGGGTTCTGACTTTCCCTGTGCCTCCCGCAGAAGGCAATGCAAATTAAAGGGTTATATAAATTTATTAGAGATTTTATTCTGCCACATCGATCTCCAGCGACTCCTTGTGTCCAGATTGGGCACCTTCTGGGTTCAATTGCGGAGGTATATTTGGTGAACGAAATCATCCCGTGCATGAGCTGACTGAAGGCTTCTGTGTTGGATGAGCAGTGCAAAAAGAATCAGCAGCTAGGGCAAAATGTAGTTGGATGAACCATGTGTGTGCCCCTCGTCAACCCACAGATCTGGCCAAGGAGTTGCAGAGCTGCCAACATGGCATGATTAGTGGGAAGTGGGAGAGAAGAATAATGGGGGGAAATGTCAGAAAAAGGGGGGAAAACATTACATGATTTGATTGCTGGAACTGGGTTTTGGGAATGTATCAGTTCATAAAGCTAGGTCAGTACAGAGCGAAGCAACAGGAAACTGCCTGCAATGACTAGCAGTTGACCTGCCTGTACTGTGCAAAGATTATAGATAAATACTAGGGGTGGTACAGTTCATGAAAAAACATCTGAACCGTTCTGAGCCTGTTTGCGTCACACGGTTTGTCGGTACACAGCTAATGTGCACAAAACACTTACCGTCGTTGTGTCCACTTTTAACACCTATGTTAAAAAACTTGCGAGCGGGATGAGCGTGACAAACGCAACACATGACAGCTGTTTTAGACTAATGCCTCACATTGGTCTGGCTACTCTGGAATTTCTAAACAGACTCTAATGGTGTCTCGTTCTGAATACGATCTCATATTTTACGAAAATAGTTCACCGATCATGTTTCTGAAAGCATTTTAAGAGAAATAGGCCATACAGTTGCTGAATCTGTCTTCATTTTAGATTGACAAAGGTCAGTTCAAAAGATTTTTGTCTGCTTTTGAGAGGAGGCGAGTGAGCCGATGTTGGCAGGTTGATAAATGCGAGTTATGTAAATTATTCTGTAATATTTCAATCTTCTGTGCTAAAACGGCACAGAAGTTCCTGTAAATGGCAATACACACTAATTTATTTGCCAAATAAATGAAAAGCTTGTTGAAATCATCAACGTCTTCCCTCTTGCTGTATCAAAATCTCACCTATCTTTCCTCAGAGATGGTCCCAATAATGTGTTTAGTCAAAATCTGTTTGTGCATTGATTACATAATACAACTATTAACTAACTTTTAATACTGTACCTAAATTGTGGATAATTAAGCTATATATCATATGCTGAAGTATATTTTTGGAGTGTTATTATAGAAAAATAACAACAAGAACCGTACAGAACCGAAAACAGTGACCCTAAAACCGTGATACGAACCAAACTGTGGGTTTTGTGAACCATACCACCCCTAATAGATACAGTGGGCTCCAAAATTACTGGCACCCCTGACTGGCAATGCACAAACCATACTGTAAAAAAACAACACAATTATAGAAACTCAAAATACCAACATGTCAGAAATACTGTACTTTATTAATGTGTCAATGGAAAAAATTAAATAATTTATAGATTAATTTAAAAACCAATGTCCACCAAATCAAGGTTTCACAATCAATGGCACCCTTAAAGATTATTGCAAATAACATCTACCAAAATTAAATTAAACGCCACTTAAGTTTAAGAATCTATATTGAGCCGTTACATCACTTTCTATTAAAATATTCTACAGATATGGAACAGAAAACCAGACGGGTAGAGGATGCATATGCATTTTGCACCTGAGTATAGGGAGGACGATGGTGAGAGAAACAAAAAAATTCCCAAGAATCACTGTAACAATTGCAGGCCTTGCTGGCATCATGTGGTCACCAGGTTTAAAAAAGCACCATCAGACACCACCTCCACAACTATAGCCTCTTAAGGATGGTTGCCAGAAGAAAGCCCTTTCTGACCACAAGACACAGATACAAGCGCTTGGAGTTTACCAAATGTAATTTAACCTGTTACCCTTTGTCATCATGATCTGGAGTAGGAAAAACAGCCCCAGATCTTGATGTTCTCACCACCTTGCATGACTGCTGGTTAGGGCTGGGCAATATGGCTGAAAATTCTATCACGATATAAGTGTTTCATATTGGTTGATATCGATAATTATTGATCAGTTTTATGACCTATTTAGAATAAGGAGCAGGTAAAAAATATTAAATTTAAACATTTTTATTTTAAATTTAACCTTCCACTGATTATAATCCCCTCAGGTATAAAGGCAGAAATGTTAACACAACCATGGAAAACGCTCAAATAATTAAAATGTAAACATAAGTCTAAAATCACAATGAACACTTAAAAATTATCTGTTACACGAAGGTGCACAATTAGAGTACTTAAGAAATGCTTAATAAACGGTAATGAAATAGTGCAAAGTGTTAAATATAAACGGAGAAACCTGAGACCTGAGAAGGTGGGAAAACAATTTGTGTTATTACCAGTCTTGGTGAGAACGACGGTTTTTCATAATTTGCAGACGAAATTGGTATGACTACGGTCAGACTTAAAAACCAAAAAACTGCCTTACTGGCGAGTTTCTGAAGAATCCAACATGACTTACGAGACAACAATATTGCGCAACTAAACTTGATACTTTTAAATGATTGGCTGTTAGCGTGTCACTCGCTACGTTGCTAGGTTAACAGAGAGCAAGTGCCTTTGTTCATGCAACCATAATTGCTTCGCAACCTCGGGTTTCTTCCGACAAAGAAAAGGAAATTATCAAACGTTTTACCGAACACATTTTTTATTGATATTAATTACGTGTCTATCGCGAGACATATCGTTATCGTTTTATCGCCCAGCCCTACTGCTGGTATAAGATACTTTTTGTGGGAAATGACAAAGAGGTTTTGGATTAATCTGTCCAGAAAATAGACTTCCAGAAACCATCTGGTCTACATTTGGTCAGAGTTTCCATCATGATAAATGCTCTTCATTCGTAAATGTTTTGCCTCAGTGGACTGTCTGATATAGCTCAAATCTTTTTGAGATGGTTTTATAGCCTTGCCCAGGGATGTCCACTTTGTAACATATTTCACTACCCTCATCCTCTGAGATCACCTTTCCTCTTTGCATGGTTTGTTTTCCAGTCACCTGTTTGCCAAACACCGAACTGAGCACTGAGTGGTGAATTCGGTACCCAATGACTTACCCACCTAATTCTACTAACCTGCAACTTGGGGTTCACTTATTCTTTTCACCTGCACTAATTCCTTTTTTATATTTGTTTTTGTAATACACACATGATTTCCTTTGACCCAAGATATGGAATTGCTAAGTATAAACTTGTGATGTCACATGAGAAGAAAAATTGTTGTGGTTAAATGAAAATGTCCTGGTGAAGATAACATGTCCTGGTGAAGACTAAGACAGTCTGTAAATGCACAGGGGGTTCACATACTTCCAAGCAGCACTGGCTTTGCTGCTGATGCCAGTTATGGAGGACTAAGCCTTCCAATCAGCTGGGTGTTGGGGGACTTCCCTTCTCAGTTCATAGGAGATTCTACTAGACAAGTATTTTTTTTTCTCCTTTCTGCCCTTTCCTTGCCTCGTTGCTACAGTCATTGGTTTTTACAAGTCAGCTTGAATGTAATTATGATTGATTAAGCCGGCAGGAGCGTGTTTATGTATGGAACTGCAGGATCATCTCACCAACGTGAATATGGGCTTTCTCTTAATAGGAGAAATCTGCTTGAGCGTGCGCGTATGCTAATCTTTTTCAATGTGTTATTTTTATTAAATTTTTGTTGGTAGTTGCCAACGTCCTAACGACATTGTCTGTCTGCCCCTATGGAAGTCATGAGAAGGGATAGCGCCAGCAAGTGTCAAGGCTATGACCATGACTTCCATTGCTGTCTTGTTTGAAATAATCGATCCGATTTAACTCTCCAATTTTGGCACTAATATCGTAACCCGCAGGGTCATGGATTGCAAGTGGCACCCCATGTCAAAGCCTTTCAACCATTCTGGGTCAATGAAGATGAAATGTCAGAGTTTAGTGAATTATATCTGACACACAGTGTGCCATGACACGACTGTAGGCTGCCAGAAATATACTGATGTCACATAATGCGATACATATGCTTGAGAAAACATTATCAGATGCCTTGTCTTTTCACACTCCAGCAACTCCTTGTGGTAAGTCTGGCACCTGCAAGCTTAAGTGAAGTTGTTGGCAGAGGAACACGTTCTCCTCAACTGTGCTGACAATTTACGCTTAAGAGCTCCGCCGTGATAAGCAGATGCCTCATGGTAATCTTTATTTATGCAACTGAGATTGGAAACAATTTCATGAAGGGATATAGACAGAATGTACCTCTAGAGAAAACAACGTGCATCTCATTGTCATGGGCTCACAATGGTAATGTGCACGTTTCTTTGTTTGTATGAGCAAACTGTGTGTGTGTGTGTGTGTGTGTGTGTGTGTGTGTGTGTGTGTGTGTGTGTGTGTGTGTGTGTGTGTGTGTGTGTGTGTGTTGTGTGCAGGCTTGTGCGAGTATACTTGCATACGCGTGGGCTCAGTAACCACATTAAATCCATCCGTAGGAGGCCAAACCAAGCTTCACCAATGAGCTTTTAATGGGCCTTCTTACACTTTTCACTGAGGAAGAAAACGAAGAGGGTGAGCAGGTTTGAGAGGTAGGCAGGTATTCAGAGGATGTCACCAGTGAGTCATTACCCGTGACGCCTCGTTACTCCGGTCACCGCCCCGTGTCAGTTAGACACCCACGTTGTCACAGTCACACTGCTCTGTGTCTTGCGACAGCTTTTGTAGATTATAGACAGTTCCAGGCAGGGATGGAGCGTGTGCGCTGCTTAGGAACACAAGAGGAGTCACGGTGGGAATAACAGGAAACAGAACTGATGAATGCTTGTAGACATGATGGCAGGTAGAACTGCAGAGTTGGGGCGTAGTGGCTCTTCGCCAGAGGCTCGAATGCCTTCCTACTGTTGTCCTTCTGGCCTGTCACACCCTCTAAGAAAAGGCTACATTGCATATATGCTTCAGTGGATTCAAAAATGTTGGCACGCATTGCCGCTTTTCGTTCACATACATCAAGGAGCCCAAAACAAAATGTACCCACATCAATATACTATCAGTTTTGAATTGAGTTATGATGACGGGATCCGGACCAATAGCCTCTTGCCCAATAATCTATGTCAACATTGATTGCGGAGACCCTGGCAGGTGGCTGCCAAGTACCAGTGTCATCTAGACTGTTGAGCAACCTGAGGGGAGATAGAGCTGCTCCTTTTTACCCTCCATAAGTGACATGATGCACTGTTCCCTCCTGGGTTTTTGCTTGCTATAAAACCTAGCTACTAGAATAAACAGGTAAGCACTTATGTTGTCAAACCAGCCCCAAATCATATTAAATACGTTCTGAGGGAACTATTTTGTAAAACGGAAATATGTCAAATATGAACGTATGAGAGGGTCAATTACGTTTGTAGGGAACAAAATTGAACACTCGAATAACGTTCAATATGAACATATGAAGATCATGACGTAGCCTGTAAGTAGCATAGTTTTTGCTATTCAAATCCAGACCGGCACTTTGTGTGTGTTTTGTTCTACATTGCTTGCGTCATGCAGACAGGCGATTGTCGGTTTTTGTAATGTTAACCCTAACCTTAATTCTAACCTTAACCTCATTAACGTCATATCTAACCTTAACCGTTAGTAACCTCATGCCTAACCTTAACCGTTAGTATCCTCCAACCTAACCTTAACTGTGAATGTTGCAATATCATTTCGAACGCTATGGAATGTATGGAATGTTCTCGCATAAATCCGCTAAACGAAATGTACCGGAGCAACGCAGTTGAAGTACAAATATATGTACTATGTGTCAAACAGTTAAAGCAGAATGCCAACTACACCATTAACCATAAACCTTTTCATAAGCTGACAGTGATTTTAATCGAAAATGAGGGACGACTAGGCTAGACTAGGGTTGCGTGCGTGCTGTTAATCCAATTAACCTCATTTCACAACTGAAATATTACTGTGTCCTTCAGTTATTTGATAAATCAAAATGAAATTGCTGATCCAAACACCCAATTATTTATTAATGAAAATCATGGAAATTGTTAGGGGTGCCTAAACTTTTGCATACGTCTGTATATATATTTATTAGGGCTGGTACGATATGCGTGTCGCGGTACAATATGCACTCCAGAGCCCGTTCGCCTGGTAACAGTAATACCCGCAATATAATAGCGCTCCTCATTCATTATAGGAATTATCATTGTTTGTTCATTTCATAGATAGGCAGTGGGTCCATGTTCATGTGTTGCTACAATTAATTTGTGTACAACTTATTTGTTAATGGTTTTTAATAATCAGTTATTAAAAACATGTTAAATGTGCAATTTTTGCATCACATTCTCTTATTATTTCTTTTGACACAATACAATTGAATTTTGTTACAATTCACTAGCTTTACAATAAATTCACAATGTTTATTGCAAAGAATTAAAACTAGCGCTATTGGTTTGAAATGAAATTTCTGAGTTTGTGTTGTGGGCATTACATACTGTTGCCAGGCGAACGGGCTCTGGAGTGTATATTGTATCGCGATGCATATCGTACCAGCAATAATATTTTTATATATATCTATATATCTATATAACTGTTGCAAACTTTTAATCAGTTTGGCCTTTCTTTGACATCAATCAGTATGTTTATGTTCTTTTGCCTCACTATCAAGGTTTGATTCATAAATCATAGTTAATCTCCATAACTGCTACTGTAGCTTTTTAAACAATGTTATTATCATTCAATTTGTGTCATTGTGCCATTTTGCTTTACATCCAATCACTCTGATTGGCTGATGCAAAGTATAGTATTGGAAGTCCAGTTGCGACCACACTCTTCTCCTTCCACTGCTTTCTCCCTCTATGACCCACTCACACATTGAATACTTCATTTGAATCCACAAAACACATGTCATCTAACGGATTCCACCAATGTGAAGGTCATGGATATCTGGACACGAATGGGTACAGGATAACTAATGGGTACAGGATAACTAATGGGTCCAGGATAACTAATGGGTACAGGATAACTAATGGGTACAGGACACACCTACATCATAGTGTTCAGCTATCCAAGACTGCTGACACGGCAGGACCTCGCTCATTGTTTTATTTCGGTTTTAGACAGGCCTGCAATCTGAAGGCCACACACTGTCATCCTGTCAGACTCCCAAAAACCAGAACTACGTCACCGATACCCAAGGCCTTTTAGCCACAATGGGCTGGGGTTTAGGACCTTGTCAGCAAACGTGTGTTGTTTGTAGAGGTCAGATTGGCAGCCCACTTTCTCCCCCTAGTGCAGTTGATACAAACACACAGCAAGGGGGCGTATGGATTTTACTTTCCTCTGCCAACACACACAGACACTCGCACTCAATTTTCTGGAGGTGACCACATCATCCTGGCTGTGTTGCATTTTAAAGGAAGATCTTTCTGGTAGCACTGAATAGACTAGAGATTCCCAGTATTTGACCCACATGGATAAATCAGGGATGGAACTCTAGATTTCCGAGCGTGACATCTTAGAAACCACTGGCCCAATAAAGATGTTTGTATCCTGGTCCCAGCATTTCAACAATGCCAACGGCTGTCATGGCCCACTTGGGTGGGGGGTGCAAAATAGGGGTGAAATCCCCCTAGAAAAATAACATCCAGCCATAAGAAAGCTACACCAAATGACTAGATGGCAGCCCCTGAAAAAGATCAGATATGATCAGAATGGTTGTGTTTTCTTTAAAAGCCGTTGTGTGGACAAATGATCTGAGTGGAGCTGTGAGCCAATGAGCCATTGTCTCATGCCTTATCTTTTATACATGTAGATCAGCTATTAATCACTTCCAGTTGTAAACACTCAGTGCTCATTCAGCAATTGTCCTGTAACCTGTACTAAACCCAGGAAATGCTCTGTGCATTTTTAATACACCTTCTATACAGTCAAGATAAGCAACAGGTGCAAATCCCACATTACGTAAAGGGCTCTGCCTGCGACATTCACCATCCATCTCTAGTCATGTCATTGAAGTAGCCATGCACATGCTTAATGTACATGAGCACAAAAACACACGTAACAATGCACTGTTGCATTTTGTAGTCCCAAAAGACGGCTTGATGAATAGAAAAACCATAGAACTTCACTTCTGAGAAATATATAAACCACAGTATCACGGCAGCTGGAAAATGTGTAACCTAATCGATAGGGTTGACACAGGAGGGAAAATTAATTCCTGGCTTGTCCTGTTGGCAGAAGGAGGGGCTGGGGGGAGAAAGAATCAAAACGATGTAACCTCCTAAATCTGATTCAAACATAAATTATCCTGTCGCAAACTTTACTCTAGAACATCATTCCTTTTTCTCCACACATCTGTCAGATTAGTACGTGACTCTTAATACACTACCAGCCTGTAAATATGTCAGGAGGTCTCCTTGTTTTTGGCACTATAAGAATATGTTGTCACTATTTAACAGCTCTTAGTATGTTTTTGGAAAGCGATTTAGACGGGGCTACTGTTGATGACGTGCATGTCCAAACTGACTGCGTATGCTCATCCTATTATTTGATAGTGTGTGCCTGTACTGTTTACCCCAGCATGTTTGTCCATGGGCCTGTGCGTCCGCTTGTTTACTGTGTGCATACGTGTCTTTGCAAAGCCTATTTGTGAGAGAGAGCAATGAGACTTGGAACAGGTCAGTGAATGAGCTAGCCTAGCAGTAGTTAATGCCATATTAAAAGCCAAATACTTCATAAAAGTAAAAGATTGTGCTCCTTGGAATTCTATCCCCATGAATATAAATTGACCCATCTAGGTAGAATGGAATTCCAATGGAATTGACTTCCGCTACGGTATGATTATCTATCACTCAAGACAGGGATAGCCAAATTGGTTGGCTAGATGCTTTTCTTGGTCATGTTTTCAATCTCATGGGGCCACCTGTCCAGATTTATTTATTTATTTCTTGTATCCCTTCCCTCATCCCTCGAACAAGATCCCTTTGTTCGCTTTCACAAAATTGCAAATGGAGAAGCACTGAGCAGCGTGGGGGGAATATCTTTTACTTTTGTTTTTCTTCTCAACTGGCTGAAATGTACCTCTGGGCACATAAAGGGGGAGGTAGAATCGTAACAAAACCCAGGGTTTTCTTTTTTGTTGGATTGAAATTGCCTAAAGCATGTACGGCGTGTTGTGCTCAGTTTCACTGCAGACGTTTGAACACTGCCAGCGTGTCATCCAGACCCAGACGTTAGTGGTGCCAGAGGAGATCCTCAAAGTCACGCATGACTTGTGTCCTCACAGCGTGGCCAAACACAGCCTTTTCCTGATCTCGTTCATCATAAATGGGCAATACTAGTAAATTTTCATGCTTGACATTAGTTTGCATGTCTATGGGATTTTCTAATTATGACCGGGTTTTTATAATTGTATTGAAAAAAAGTTCATTTTATCAAATTCTAAGGAATGCATCTTTAAGGATTTATATCCATGTTGCCCCGCTCTAGTTTTGAAGGGTTCTTTTAAAGATATACTGTCCTTTTTCATAACTGTTTTATGTTAAGTAGGTGAGCCAGCAGCATAGCGCCCTGGCTCACCTACTTGCACTGCTGGTTTGCTTCTAAAGCTAAGCAGGGTTGGGCCTAGTTAGTCTCTGGATTGGAGACCAATGCTGCTGGAAGTGGTGTTGGAGGGCCAGTAGGGGGCACTCTTCCCTTTGGTGTAAAGATCATTCCCAATGCCCCAGGGTAGCAATTGGGATATCTGCCCTGCGTGGAGTGCCGTCTTTCAGATGGGATGTTAAACGGGTGTCCTGAATCTGTGGTCATTTAAAATCAGGCCAAATTCCCAACAAGGCCTCACTTCAATCATGGCCACCTAATAATCCTCCTTCCTAATTGGCATACATAACTACTCATCTCTCCACCTGATAGCTGATGTGTGGTGAGCGTTCTGGTGCAAAATGGCTGCCGTGCATTACCCAAGTGGGTGCTACACATTGGTGGTGGATGAGGTGGGCTTTACCCCTCATTGTGTAAAGCACTTTGGGTTCCTTGAAAAGCGCTATATAAGTTGAACTAATAATTAATTATTATTATTATTAATTAGCATTTGCCCAGATTTAAAGCCATACTGCAGCTGTACATGTGCATCATCATAGAAAACCCTAACAAACACTTGAAAGGTTCTTTTGAAAGCAATCTCTGTTCTTCCTGGAACCCATGGCACTGAACAATTCCCATCTTTCAGAGAACATTTGGATATCTCAAACCATCTAACGTACAGTAGGTCAGGCTAAATAGATTAAATCATAAGCACTGCACTAATTGGTAAATCTAAACAATTAGTCATGGTATTATTTCATTATTTCATGTTAAATCTTTAATTAAAATAGTAATAACCAAGACAGAACTGACCACAGAACACTAATTGCTCAGCAATATGGAGAACAACAATTTAGCTGGTATTTTCATAGCCACTGTATATGGCTCATTTTACACATGTCATTTACACACACACACAGCCTCATAACTAATCGTGTGGGCACGTGAAAATACATTCAATTTTTCCTAACCTTAACATTAATAAGAACATTTTATGCCTTCATTTAAAAAATAATTTTATTTTTTCAAAATGGAAACAGGTAGAAAGAGAAATTATAAGATGAACACATTCCATTCCTCTTTTTAAAGCTCCCCCAGCCACCTCACAACCCAACCTTTTATGCCTACATTTGACTTAACATGTCATTTCTAACCTTAACCGCAAGCATACGTTTCACCCTACGCCCAAGCCAATTATAGAACTGTCCCCACAAGGCCAGTTCCATGCTTCTTTAGGTTAGTGTAACCCACAGACAGCCAGAGACAATAAAAGCAGTCAGCTGAGACAGATCAAGTTTAGAGGCCCAAACTCTTGGGAAGTACATTGAATCATCTTAAACAAGGAAGGATGCACATCCCTACCTTTTGTCAATTTAAATGACCATTGCTACTTAAACGCTGTGTGCTTTGTTTCTTTCTGGGTAGTTATCCTGTCTCTGGTGAGCAATGCGATCAGTTGCAGAAGTCAGCGGGGCACGTGACAGCCATCACTGTGTCCGGTTTAGTGGCACTTGGCTGGATAACAGGACTGTTGCATCTGTCTTGTGTATGGCACGTCAGAGAGGATTTTTCCCTCAATCTAGCTCACTTGCTGTTATGCTCTCTCAACCTTTCTATCTCTCTTGACAAATGGGCGCTTTGGCAACAAAAAGTGTGTGCAACCTTCAGGGAAATCAACAATACACATTTAACTGTTGACCTTTAAACCTGCACGACGTAATAGAGATGGGCCGATACCAGTACTTGTTATCGGGCCCAATAATGGGCATAAGTACTCGTACTTGTACTTGTGAGAAAGGTACAATAAGTACATACTCCAAGCAGATACTTCCTCCACATTTAAGAGTGTTATGCTGCGCAACGCTTTACAGATTAGCCATAGATGGCCGTAGTTGTTTTCTCAAAGTGCCAGAGAGGGAATAGTAGCCTACTGTACAACATAGTATATAGATAAGAAACAGTTGTATTTCTCAACAATGTAACGATTGGAACAACAATACCAACAATCTGGTTCATGTAATTATTTCAATGGAAATGTAGCTGTATTCCAGCACTTTCATATTGATGATATCGACAGTCTTCTTCCTGTTTAAGAGACCAGCTTATAAAGCTGTACAACTGTAATTATTGCTATTTAAAAACAGAAAGAAAAGCTATTTAAATGGGATAATGCTTCCCTGCAATATGAGGTGATTTGTTGCACACAGAATCACAGCCTAAAATGCATAATCATTTCAAAGACGAGCCACGCATGCCTATGGAAAAACACTGAATCGCAACTCTATTTTCCTCCATAGCAATTTTTAGTAGTGTTCAAATGGCAAAATACGAAATCGTTTTTTTCATTGCTATTTTCATGTAGCCTAATATTCACAAAATTATAGGTGGATATATTAGAATTCTCAAGGAAACGTGCACAGTTAAGTACAGGACCAAACGAAGGCTGCAAGTTATTACTGCATAGTGTAGCATCGCATGAATTAATAATAAACGTAGTAAACATGTCAAAAATCCGAGCATGCGCAAACAAGCACCCGCGCATGTATTTAAGCCTAGCAGTAGAATATTCTTTGCCGTAAACGTTTTTGTTGCAAGTCTGAAAACTTTTTAAAATGTTTTCACAGTTCACACTTCATTATTTAGAGTCCCTAGGCTGAATTGTGATCTAAATGCCATTCAAAGATTATAATCAATAACATGGGGCAACTGTGTAAGCCTGCGAATACCAACCATACTTTTTCAAGCTCAAAGCTCTCAATTTAATTTTGCTGGTCAGTAGATGTTGTAGAAGACATTGTCATTCACAACTAACGCTGCTTTCTGTTCATGTCCTCGTTGTGATGAACAAGGTCAAAGACAAACACTACAGGCAAGCGCTTGAACATAGTCACTCCATGGAGAAATTAGCGACAGTGCTAATGGCATTTTGAATGATACCATTTCTTTTTCAGTGATACAGAGAATTTTTAGGCTTGAAAAATATTTACTGTGCTTAATGGTATTGGAGGATTTTTGTCATTCACAACTAGCGCTGCTTTCTGTTCACTTCGTCGTTGTAATGAACGAGGTCAAAGACAAACGCTACAGGCAAGCGCTTGAACATAGTCACTCCATTGAGAATTTAGCAACATTGCTAATGGCATTTTGAATGACACCATTTCTTTTTGACTGATACAGAGAATTTTTAGGCTTTGAAAAACATTTACGGTGCTTTAATGGTATTGGAGGATTTTGTCATGTTTTTGTGATTTACCACAGCTTCACAACCGTATTCAAAAATATCTGATAAGTTCTTCAACAATATAAAAAACCTTTAGATGTCTTTATCATGACATCTAGATGAATTTGGTTTCAGAACTAAATGTTGGACATTTAATTATTGCCCTAATAGCTGAGATGGAAAGAGATGCGTCAGAAAATATCCATCTATAGGCTATATGCACAGCTCCACTATTTCCTGAACTTAAGGCAGCTCCTTTGTTTCCTGTCTTACATTATTGGAGAAACTGATTAATCCACGTGTGTCACAATGGTCAAAAACAGGTGGATTAATCAGTTTGTCCAATAATGTAAAACAGGAAACAAATGAGCTGCCTTACGTTCAGGTAGTAGTGGAGCTCTGCATATAGCCTATTGTCTAATATATGAAGGTCAGCAAACCTTTAGTCTCATTTCATTTGTGTTCTCTGACCTTCACAATATCATGTTCCAACTCATATTTATACCCCTACCCCTACTAATGATGGAGGAGGTATAATGTTCTGGGGCTGTTTTTCAGGGTTTGTGCTAGTGAAGGATCATCTTAATGCTACAAGATACAAATACATTTTAGACAATTTGTTGCTTCCAATTTTGTGACAACAGTTTGGGAACGGCCCTTTCCTGTTCTAGCTTGATTGTGCTGCTTACCACAAAGCGAGGTCCATAAAGACATGGTATGACGAGTTTGGTGTGGAGGAACTCGAGTGGCCTGCACAGAGCCATGAACTCAACCCCATTGAACACCTTTGGTATGAATTGAAACAGCAATTGCGAGCCAGCTTTTTTTGTCCATCATCAGTGCCTGACCTCACAAACTTTTCTTTTGGCTGAAGGGGTACAAATTCCCACAGACACACTCCAAAATCTTGTGGAAAGCCTTTCCAGAAAACTGGTGGTTGTTATATTGTAACCACAAAGGGGGGACAACTTCATATTAATGCACTTGTTTCTGAAATGGAATGTCCAGCAACATATATGAATGTCATGGTCTGGTGTAGGCCTGCACGATTTCGGGAAAAATATGAATTGTGATGTCACAATTCTCTGCCACAATTTTTTTCTCACGAAGTGTAATGTTTATTGCACATATGAACAATGACAAAACAAATTGGCAGTACCAAATATAGATTTTTTTGGCACCTATAGCGCATTGCGCAACACCACAACCCTGTAAACATAGAGGCTTCAATGAATAAAGAAAATAAAGTACATACTGGCCATTTAAGTACAGTAGGCTACCAAAAATAGTGTAATATAACACACTGAACTAAATTTGGCCCTGATACAGGCTCTATCTGAACTCCTTGAACATGTCGTTGCTAAAAAAATTATAATTTTATTTGTTTTTAATTAAAATCAAAGTCATTATAAATTAAATCGGGAACAGGGGTGAATCGAGATCAAGATTTTATAACGATTTATTGTGCGGGCCTAGACAGGTGTCCACATAACTTTGGCTAGTGTATGCACATAATATTATACACATCACAATAGTATTTAGGACCAATCACTAACTCAACCCTTACATCTGTTGTTGAATTAGTTGGCAGTGAAGCATTCTGATAATGAAACTGCTGGATATTACTTTAGACATGCTGAAGCTGAGAAAACATAGACTTAATAATGTCTGAGATGGGAAGAGTGAGGTTGGGCTCTGCTTTCTAGAATCTCTTGTCCAACAAACCGTTGTTTTTTTCTCTGTAGCACCATCATCCAGCTGTCTGGTCCAGTGCAGCAGTGAGGGACTTAAGCAAGTAACAGTCGGTCCAGAACGGAGCAGAATTCAGATGCAGACAGAGGCTGAATGTCCATTGAATAAATGTCAGTCTTTCCTTGCTCAGAGAAGAGTGAGTGACTGCATCACACTTACGGGTTTTCTGGTCGTCAATGTGTTTAGGGCTTTACCATTCAGACATATCAGTAAAGGCTTTTCAGTGCTATAGCTGTGTCAGAATGCACCCTACCTAGCGGAGAGCAAGGCATTGCACACTGTTCATGGACATGGCCCTTTACAAACAAAACATGCAATCGGAGCCCTGACTACAGTCGCCAATTCCAGACCAGTAGCTGTAATCCAACCAGGTTCATCCAACCACATGTCACCCACCTGCCGATTCTTCGCACTGTTCATTAAACACAGAAGCATTTAGTCAGATTATGCACAGGATGATTAGGTTCACAGACTGCACATAGGAGTCACTGCAGAGCGTTGTGCCAGGATAGATAATCTGATTTATCTAACCCACATCCTGGCCAGCGCTATGCCAATTTTTGCTGCCTCATGCAGGAGGCCCGGAGAACGTCAGAGAACCCATAGTCAGGCTTGAACCACTGACTATCATGACGTAGACTATGCCGCAATGCAGCGACTTAGCCCACTATGCCACGCTGACATCCCCTTCTTTCTTTCTTTTTTTGGGTTGTTTTCTCACTCCCCTCATTTGTTCCCACTCACTCATTTTGTTTTCTCTTCCTCCCTCATTCCGTCTCTCGTGGTGCCTTTCATGTTTCTGTTTGAGTGTGCATCTCTTTGCTTCTCCCTGTTCTCCCACTTATCTTTTGCTCTTCTCCAGAGCTAATATGATCTCAGATGACCTTTTGGCTCTGAAGAGGGCCAGTTTAGAGCTAGTCTGGCCTGGCTGTGTCAGCGGCCCCAAAGTAGTTATTGATCACAAAAACTTAATGGGACGGAGCCCAGTTAAAGAAATGGAGCACCGGGTAAGTGCTCAGTCTTCTGGAATTCGATCCCAACCGAAAGTCCAGACTTCTCACCGTGCGATCCTCCCACAGAGATTTTACTAAGGCTGAAGCAGAAGTGGTTGGAGATGAAGAGAATGTAAGAAAAATGTGAGGGCAAATGGGCTGACTATTTTTAACCAGCAGTTTTCACTACACTGCACGGCGGAGCAACTAGTAGCCAGGCTGTGTGAACAGTGGTACAGAGGGATCTCCACACGCACAGCTTCATATCTCTTCATCTCTCCACCATCCCCAATTAGTGTGTGTTAGCTGTGATGAGAGATGAGGCACGAGATGCCTTCGTTCTCGACAAACACACAAACGTGTGCACACACACGCCCAAACGCACGCACACGCACGCACGCGCCCAAATGGACGCACGTGCCCAAACACGCCGTCAGCAATGGGGAGGCTGTGCTCATTAGTTTAGTAAAGCTAGGATGTGGGTGGAGAAATCTCTTCTGATTGTGTGGAGCTTGAGTGAACCTCCATGTTCATGGTGTGGAGGAATAGGAGGGGCTATACCTCGTTATGGAGTGTGGTCAAACTGGGCAGAAGCTCATGGGAAGGAGGACCCTATTCTAATTTAGTTTAATGCAAATGTTTGTTTAATAG